>SRLM01002143.1:0-155033 GCA_015708895.1 Populus ilicifolia | reverse complement strand
TAATCTTAATTTATGTTGTATAACAATTGGTACAACAAATGCTTCGACACTCCTGCACTTGGGAGAAGACATCAATCTCTTTGTCGTGTCACAATGCCATTAGAACCCTTATTGTAAAAGAGAACTAAAGGTATCTAGATTAACTTTGAAAGACAAAATCAGAATGACATAAAACATACCAAAAGAAAGGTTAGAAAAACATAACTAAAACATCTCATATATTTCAAAAAAATTAAGATATTGGTAAGAAAAAGAGTCTAAAAAGTTAGTTGTGCTAGAGTTATATCAAGGTTAGAAAATCCCAAGTACATAGACAAGTATATAGGTCCAATTAATTTTTAGGAAATGTTAGATGGGTAATAGTTTTGGAAAAAGCATCAAGATAAAAATAAGATTTTACTAGAAGTAAGTCTAGGTAAATTAGCTTGTGATATAATGGCATTGATCTTAGACATAAGGTGGTTTACATTTTAAACTTTCAAAGGAAATGAAAAACAAGAAATAAAAATTGACCTTTAATTTATCTCAAGAAAAGGCTTATATCCATTCATGTGCATGAAATCAGACTAGAAAATATAATACTAACAATCAAAGCAATATAGTGATAACAAATAATTTCCCAAAATAAAAATCAAGCAAAGAGAGATTTATCTTGGATAATAGTTAGGAGAGAAAAACACTACCATTAAAAAAGGTTAGAGAGAGTCGGCCATTGAAAAAGATGAAAGGGATTGTCATCCACCAAATTTGAATAGAGAGAGAGAGAAGAGAGACTAAGATAGAGTGTTGAAAATTAGGGGAAAATGGGAGAAAATAGACATTGTCTTGATATTTCTAATTTAAATTCACCAAAAAAAATTATATCGGTGTAACCATCATATATATATATATATATATCATCATGTTAACAAACAAGTTTACCAATGGAATATAAAAAACTATTGATAAATTATTGATGGATGCATCTCTTATTTAGAATTATAAGAAACCTCAAGAGAAACCCACAAATTCACTAACAATTTTTCATTTGTGAGTTTCTTTGTTGGTGAATTACATCATCAAAATTTTCTCAAAACTCTTTGAAACTTTCTAATGAAATTAAGTATGTTGGTGAGTTTATCAATGTTATATAACACCATTAAAACTCTTTTTTGAAAACTCTTTGGTTCTCTTTAATGGAATTAAGTTTGTTAGGGAGTTCATCAATGTTATAAAATACTATCAAAATTCTCTCAATATTCTAAGTTTGTAGGTGAGTGATCATTCGTGTTATACAACACCATCAGAATTTTCTCAAAACTCTTTAGAACTCTCCAATGAAATTAAATCTTTTGATAAGTTCATCAATGTTATTACCTATACTGGTATAATCACCAACACACACATATAATAAATTATAATTTATTATTTCCATTGGTAATTTCATCTAAGAAGTAAAGAAAAAAAAATCATTTCATGCATTCCTTCTCTAACCTAATTGTATAGCAGAACCTATACTCATAACTTAAAAAAACAACAATAACTCATTCAACAAGAATTGATGAATATTCAAAACACAATTAATAATTTAATAACAATAAATATCATAATTTTACAACATTGTCAAACATCTAATATGAGTTCAAGTCCAATGTTTAATCTCAATCATTATAATCTTTGTTGTTATAATCTCTATGTTCATATTTATCTTCATCTTCATCTCTTTTGTTGAACTAAAATTGTTTAATCCTTTCATCTTAATCAACATCGGTATATCACTTGGTATTTAAAATTTTGATTTAACTCGTCAATATCAACATCAACATAAGTATTCTTAGTGACATGAAAATGAGAATTTTATTTTAACTTCGTAGATGGAGCAACTCGATATGCATAAACTAACTCATCTATTTGAAATACATCTTTTTCCCTACTTACTTTATCCTTACCATCATTTATAACTTAGATACAACTCTTAGCTTTGGTTTTATAATGGATAACCAATAAACTCTCATACTATTCTTTCTAAAGAAAGAAGTGTATGTGTAATACACTTGTTGATATTATTTAGAAAATAAAAAAAATCATTTATTTTGCAAATACAAAAACATCATTGATGTTTCTAAGTCTATCTCTTTTATTAAATTCAACCAAATCATGGTAAAGATCTATTATAATTTCTTTATTGATATCATACCAAAAACATTTGAATAAAAAGACTATATTTTGCACCTTATAATATTGCAATTTAATCTTTGATTCTAACTTATCATAATAATCAACTTCAAATTTATTAGAAGTTGATCCCTTAACACAAACCTTACTATTATAAGTATCATTACCCTCACCATAATCTTTAGTATGGAAAACATATCCATTAATAAAAATATCTATTATAACACTAGATCTTAATTTTTGGACCCAAAAAAGTAATATAAAAATTTTAGCATTCCTCTCATATTATACACCTAGTTAAAGATAACAACTATTAATAGCTATAAAAATTAAATAAATGTATTCTTATTACAATTACTAATAATCATAAACTTACTTTTGTTTTAAACCACATTACAAATTATTCATCATGGATTTAGAAATTTTGTATTTTAGTAAGATTTGGATTTTGGAATAATATAAATTAACGATGTTGCCTATCAGAAAGTTTATGCAAATTTAGCATTAATAAGACTATAAGAGAACATAATTAAAGACTGTACAATTATAAAATTGACTTACTAAACAAAAGGCCTTAATTCATCATAGTTAAATAACATATAATTATGTGATTTTATAAATTTATTATTTATCAAATATCTTCTTGAAATTGCATTCTTCAACAATGGTTATCTAGAACAAGCAAATACTGATAAATTTTTACGAGAAAAGATTTCACAATTATCGTTTTGTCTTGAAACTTAGTTGATTTTTGTTTGTATATAAAGCTTAAAATAATATAAAATAAATATTGAGATCTTTTCAACAATATATGTTTCACATATAGACGCCTCATCATGCGCTTTGTTTTTAATTTTGTTTAGGTTGAACAAGTTCATGAATGAAGGTAAACATAAATATAAACTCATTAAATGAATACAAACGAGTTTCAAAAAACATATTACATAGCATGGATGAATGTTATTCCTAACCTCTCGAAACGATACATCTATTTGCATTACACACGCCCTCTAACTTTTGCTCTATATGTTAAGTGTACAGGCAAATAATACATTGAATAAAAAATGAATAGAAAGAACATTATCTTAAGTTTATAGATTATCTTAACGATGTTCCTTTCAAGTTGTTTCATATGTTATGAATGGAACTCGTTTAAGCATACATCTTAAAAAAAAAATTAATCTCTGTAAGTGAATCACATATTACTTTTGATAATAAATTTGTATATGTGATTGGAATGAGCGTTTACATAAATACATGATATTTATGACTCTTTATTCCATCCAATTTGTATTCCTTCAAATTCAACAATTTAGCTATATTCAAAGCATATGATATTTATGACTCTTTATTCCATCCAATTTGTATTCCTTCGAATTCAACAATTTAGCTATATTCAAAGCATATCCATAAAAAAATCACAAGCTCTTATACCATTTATAAAAGAAAGTGTGATTTTTTTATCTAAGACATAAATGGCTTTAGGCTTTTTGATATGCACCTCATCATTAAACAACTTTATATGTTGACAATCATAAAACAAACCTATATTCATTCTAGATTTTATGTTATTCTTTGCTTTCCTTTTGATATCCAAGACCATGTTATAAATATTTTCAAACTTATTTTTCTTGATATGCATAACATATATATTATGGAAAATGATATTTGTATTCCAATAAGATAGCTCTCAAAAAATACTATTTTTTACCCAATTATGAGTCACATCAAAATCAAAAAACTTCTATTTGTACAAATAAAAATCAAATACAATATTCTCATACTATGATATTACATTACACAATTCTTTATCTAACAGTATTGGCGGTACAACATCCTTTTTAGCTTTACCCTTCAAGAAGTTCTTTTTATTTTTTCTATACCAATGATGATTTGACAAGAACCTCTAGTGGAAATAAAAACAAAGTGTTACTAACATTCATTAAGGTGAAGGTTTTATTATTTTCCATCTAATATGAACAAACTAATTTTTCAAGTATACTCCATCACAAAACCATCTTATACATAGAAAAATTATTTATAGTCTACATTAAAGTCATCTTCATTTAAAAATTATATTTATTTAAGGCATTATACATTAAAGCCTTAGATAACCATAACTATTTTGACTTATTAATCAACAATTGAGGACAAACATTTATATTTCTATTTGGAATATAAGAACTAAGTATTATTATAGATAAAAACATGAATTCTAGCTCATACATATTTCCGAAGACAAGTTGTAAATTGTTAATATAATCGATCAATAAGAATAAAGTGCAACAACGGACCTAAATGGATTGAACCCATATATACACAAACCAAAAAGCATGTTGCATAGTTCCATTGAAAACTGAGGATGCACCCTATTAAATTTCTTCCAAGCTTCACCACTAAAAAATATAACATTAATTTATTCTCTATATCATGAGAATGATATCATGTCATATGCTCAGCTGTCTTTGAGGACATAAATAACCTTTACAGTATAGGAGTGATTGAAAGTATCTTAATTTTTTATATGCCACTTTTCCTGTTTATACCGAGTTTATACCATGTATATTTATAGGTTTTGCACTAATTTATATCTTTATCTCAATACAGCATGCAAAAGTTTATATACATGTCAATTTTTTGGTATCTTACATCATAAGGTTTTATCATAAATTTTACAGCATCAAAGTTTTCTTTCAACTTATTCATTTCAAGTAAAATATTTTTGACATATTTAATTATGATACTAGCAACTTCATTTACATTAATTAATAATTTCTAACCAAAATATTTTCTCACTATAATCATTGAAAATTATTGATAGAAAGCTTTTCAATGATAATTTTGTTGGTATTAAAAATTTTACTGATAATATATTATATTATGAGACTTTAATAGAAGGTTGTAATAGTTATTTAAAAATAAGTGAATTTAAAAAATAAGTGAAGAACCCAAATTTTGTGAGAGAAGCAGTCAATAGTTTGAGAAGACATATCTATTTCTTGATGATTTAACCAATTTCTGCCGCAATGGTTGATTAATATGTCTATATTTTATGTTCTATAATTAAATACCAAAGCAGGTACATCAAATGCCAATTACAGTGTTGCAAATAATTTCAAATTAATTGGACCCCAGGAAAGGGACGAGCGGATGTCCATTTCTTGATTTTAAATTATGTCAAGCTTGGGACGCGGTCTATCATGGTTGGATCTTCAAAAGTATGATAAGTACATCGCCAAGAGTCAATAATTTATGTCAACTTATGTGGAATACATGCATTATTGATCTCGTAAAATTATTTTAAAAAATAACAGTACTTGCCCGATTTGCTAATATTTTTATTATTTAAGATTCTAGTTTTGCTACATAAATCATATTCAAATATAGATGAAAAATAATTGACGTAATTATTTCTTTCACTAATTAGAAAATACCCATGTGTTTATCATCAAATGCAAAATTAATCAACAATAACACCCTTCACAATTCACAGTGCTATTCCAAATAATGTTGTAATAAATAGAATTCTTGGATCTGACTCTGAATTGAATCCCCAAAGTGTAACAAGAGAGAGAGAGGGGAAGTTGGGGGGCAAAAAAGAGCCGACACAGTGCTAGTAAGGTCACTTTAACTTAGCGGAATCGTATCAGGACAGGTAGTTGGTGCATTTGATGGCAAGGCAGTTAAAGCAGCTTAGACCCAACATTATTTACATACACGCAGAGAGCCTCCATAGGCTGGAAGGAAAGAAAAAAGAAATTCCGATTATTTCTTCCTAATTAAATATTATCCATAAAGGCAAGACTTACTGTTGAAGAAAGCTATGAAGATTGTGATTCGTGAAAAAACACCTCCTTCTTTTTTAAGCTCTTTTCATATCAATATTAATTAGGTTTGTTTCAATCTTCTGAAACATCATAATTACTGATTTTTTTAAGCCAAAATTCATTAATAAATGATAAACGACTCTAAAGAGAGGAAGATACTAGCTAGGAAGCATTTAATTCCCTGAAATATACACCTCGATCGCTCTTATTCCGTATACGAATCTTCTTCATCAACAACATTACAAGAAACAAAACAACCTTAAATGGACATTTATGAGGCAAACATTTATTGTTCTATCATCAACTATATATCAACAACAACGATGATAATTAACAAGACTCGAGCTCCTGCATCTTAATTAGCCACACTTTCTCCTTTGCTGCCTCAATTCCTTGTAGAACTTCTCGATAAACTCTTCAGCTTTTTTGTCCACAAAACCATTATCATCATCAACATCTCTCAATGGAAACGGTGAGTCCGTTATCCTCAACTGCCTCACCATTGGACTCCTTCCAAACCCTGGCAACAGTGGGGACGCCTCCACAGGCAGTACCACTTCATTGTTGTTCAGCATCTCCAAAGCCAGCTTCACAGGACTCATGGTCACCATGTCATGATCATCGTGAGCTGGTGGTGCGTTGAATGCACATGGAAAGACGTTATTGTAGTGATGGTGGTGGTGGTGACGACGCTTGCTGATATGGAAGGGGAGCGAGTATGTGGGAGTGTTGCTACAGCTGAACTCATACTCGCATGGTGCGGATGTGAATGAGACCTTGCGATGGTCATTGTGGTGGTGATGGTGGAACATGAGATTACCTATGGCTTTGCATGCAATCTTGTTACCACGTTTAAGCATCATGTTGAGATCAACCAAGAGTTTTCTCATTGATAAACCCTTTCTTATCATGAAGAAGATAACACGTACTATGCCCCATGCTCTTTTGGCTATCACTGGTAGATGGAGTTCCATTGTAGTTTATAATTTTTGTTCCTTTTTGGGAGAGTTTCCCTCTTTTTTCTGAGGAGTTTTGAGAGAGAGAGAGAGAGAGAGAGAGAGATACAGTGAGGATATTTGTTTTGGGACGAGAGGGAGAGAGGCGAGGTGAGGGGCATTATAAAGGGAGGCGTGGAAATGCAAACAAGCAAAAGGTTGTCCTTTTAATGTGCACTAGAACAACCAATGGGTGCGCGGACACTTGGAATTATCTAGTGCTTAACCATTCTGGGACGACCAAATCTTGTGTGAAAAAGCACGCGCGCCACAAAAGTGGGACCCATTCTTCTAAAGATTTGGTTTAGCGCTTCACCTCCAGCCTAGTTTGTTTTTGTAATATATATATATATATAAAAAAAAAATGGATGCTACTGTGTTTCAAAGAAAGAAAAAAAAATCAAAGACCGGAAAGTTGTAAATTATTGGATCTAATAAAATAGTTTTATTTAATTATATAATAATTTAAAAAAAAAAACAACATCAATAACCAAACTAATGGTTAAACTTGTTGTCCATGTCATAAAATTGTGATAACTTCATTGAAATATAATTGAAAAAAACCATAAAATATATTTATTAAAATAAACAACTTTGAAGGATTAATAACAAAAGAAATTATAAAAATAATTATCTCAACTCATATTAACTTTTCAAGCTTGTGATCCAAGCATAAAAAAAAAGTTCCATTTAGAAAAACCATGAATCTCAACCCTTGACAAATTAAATATTAAAAGATAAAATTAAAAAAAAAACAATCAATTATATTGTTGTTACCCAATGTTTTACCCTATTTTTGAACAATTTTTAAAAAAATAACAAAAACATAAAAAAAAATATGTTCTTGATATATTTGTATTATTTCGGTGTCTTTTCCAAATAAAAAATAAAAAAACAAAGAGAAAGAAACAAGAATATATATATATATTTTTTTTAATTTTTAGTGACCTAATTTTGGAAGGAAGGTGACTAATTTGAAAATTGAAAACCCTCTCACCAAGTAACCCATTTTTTTAATCAAGTGGTATACAATTCTTTTTTTAATCCAATGATTTTTTTTATTTTGTTTTTACTTTATCAAATGAATGGTTAAGATTCATTCTTGAGATCCAATGGTTGATCTTAGTTTGCTTTGCTATCAAGCCGAAGAATTTACTTATAAATATGAGGTTATACCACATATAAAAGAAGAGGCAAATCTTAGATGAAAAAAAAAACATTTACACATACTCTCTCCAGACCCATACAATATAAAAACCCTAAACCTAATAAACCTCATTGGAGCCACCGCCCAACAAAAACCCAAAACCACCTAACTTGTCTTTCTCCCCACACAGGCTAACACACACAAAAAGACCATCTACTTCAATCAAAGCAAACCCCTCCTCTCTTTCTTTAAGTGAGGTATGGTTATATATCATTGTTTGATTATGATGGAGTTTTCTGTTCAGTTTTAAGAAATAAGATTAATTGATGAAATATATGGCATGATCATATATCATTTCTTTTACAAAGACAGCAAGAGAAAGAGAGTTAATGAATAGTTAATGGTGATTTTAGGTTTTTAAAACCCTTAAACACCTTTTAAGCCTATGAATTTTTTTATTTTTTATTTGTAGTCATGAATCATAGCATGTATT
Source organism: Populus ilicifolia (assembly GCA_015708895.1). NCBI lineage: Eukaryota > Viridiplantae > Streptophyta > Magnoliopsida > Malpighiales > Salicaceae > Populus > Populus ilicifolia. The sequence goes on along the minus strand of SRLM01002143.1, from coordinate 146,417 downwards.
AGATGCTTGAAAAGCCTTTTTTATCAGGTACATTATTTAAATTGATAATGATGCTCTCAAAACTTGAAGAACTTTTCTATAAGAGTCATGACTTTACAAAAACTATTTTAATCTTATAATAGGTTAACCTCTGTTTTTTAAATACAAGACAATCAAAGGACTGTATGTATTAAATAGTGTGTGTTGTGTATTTAACCAAATAAGCTTGATTTTTAAAATACTTTCAAAAACTAACTTCTCTCTGATTTTATTTTAACAATTAGATTGAATAGACATGATTTCTAAGATGTACGATTTGATTCTAAAGTAAAAAAGATTTTCAAACAAAGACCGAGTTTGCAAAATCCTCCACACCCATATAACATAGAAACCCTAAACTCAATAAACCTAACCAGAATCCCTGCCTAACAAAATCCAAAACCACGTGACCTTCTGTTTTCTCCACATAAACTAGCAAACACATAAAAACCATCTACTTCAACTAAAGCAAACTCCTCATATCCTTTTCTATGTCATCTTTTATCCTCATGGTCACCGTCCACAATGGTCACTACTAAAACCAACAACCTACACTTCTAGTCAACCCTCATTATTAGATAACCAATAATTCTATTAATTGAACTTTCACACTAAAAGTCACCTCTCACCCTAAATACTAGCAAGGAGACGCACACCCATACCGATCTTCAATCTTCCTCATTTTTAAACTTGTTGTTGTCAGCTTGCCAAGCCCCAACCTTTCCACCAACCTCTTAGCCTCTTGGCCGAACCATTATCCACAATGAACTTGTCATTCCTAAATCCATAAAAATCCAAGTTATGCTTCTTTTTTTCTCTATAACAGCCTCTTTTTTATCTCCTTACCTCTAAACATAACTAGATTTTCCTCTTTGATGACCATTCATCGATTCATCCAATCTAGTTGCAATTAACACTACCTATGGTTAGTTCGGCTTCCCTTATTAGCTCTCACCTTCGAGCATTAGCAACAACCGCAACTACTTGGAGAAAAAATAAATAAATATATAAATTGAAATGGAGAAAGGATGAGATCTAAAAAAGTGATTGTTTGTGCATTTTTTTCTATCTTGCAGGTCGAGTGAGAGCCATCGTCAGCAAAAAAAGGGAGAGAAAAAGAAGAGATTTCAAATCCACTAGGTTTCTTATCTTTATTGGCAATGACACATGGGTTCACACACCCCTAGTGGTAGTGGTGCGTGAATTCATACCCCGTCACTATTCATGCAACTTAGAAGCTTTCTAGTACTCTTCCTGAATTTCAAGTAATTTCTCCATTTTGATTTGTGAAATTAGAAATGATTAATTTGTGTGTTTCAATTATTCTAAATTTTTACAATTTATAAAAATGTTATTATGTGATGTGTGAGCAAAATATAGTAAAAAAAAAAGAATTGTGTGTGTTTATTTTGTTTTTATTGCTTTTTTACTTTATGTTAAATAAATGAAAAAAAAAAAGGATAAAAGGATAAATCTTTTAATTAATCTAAATTTTTTAAACATGTGCAACCAAGTCTCTCAAAAATATAAAAAAATCATATCATTTAGTATTTACATACAAAAATATATATTTGTATGCATTTTCTCATGAATAAATTTCAATCCTAAGTCATAGATAAATTATTGGTTGGGAACACATAAAAACCTTTAAACTACATTCAAAACCACATAACGTAGCTTACCTTAGGTAGTATGCAATAGGAATGTTAATATCTTTTATAACCACAACCAGTCTCTTACCCTTGAATATATGATAAAAGTAACACACTTAGGTTTCCTAACGACTCTAAACCAAACAACTTGGTGGCAACTCTAACGATCCCATGACACTACCCATCCACATCGACATATATAAAAGGATCAAAAACAAAAACAAAATATCAATTATGAGAATAAGGATCAAATTTAAAGGAAAAAAAACTAAATGAGAGGACTACCTATTATTTTAAATTGAAAGGAGAAATTAAATTCACAAATGAATCCAAAACTAAAAATAAAAAATTTATAGACCAAATTTAAAAAATATATATAATAATGGATCTAATGATGAAATGGAAAAAAAAAATTAAAATATGATAAAAGGATCGGTAATAAAATATAAAAATAAGAAAAATTAGGACCAAAATCTAAAAATAGAAAAAGAATAAGGACCTTATTTGAAATAAAAATAAAATGAGAGGACCACCTATAATTTTGAATTTAAAGAGATAATTGAAAAGAAAAATCAAATTCATGAAAGAATCTAAAATAAAAAAATCAAAATCAAAAGAATAAAGACCAAATATAAAAAATTAAAAAATTAAAAATAAAATAAATAAGGATCAAAGTTAAAATATTAGTAAATAAAAGGACAATTCTAAAACTTTAAATAGCTAGCGTGAATTTCTATTGGAGGAGAAAGAAACAATGAGAAAAAAATAAAAGAATAAGTCACTATTGCAAATCACCTTAAAAAAAGGTACCAGGGTTGTCCCATAAAAAAGAAGACATCGCAATATGATCAATGTCATCATAGAAACTGATGTTCCATTAGTGAACAATATCTAGCATGCTTTCTAAAAATCACGAAGGTGCTCGACACGCTAAAGTATGTGTAGCATGCATCAACCAACTTTTTTTAATAATATTATATACCTAGTGAAATAACAAGCTACCTATAAGTCAACTTGATTGTAATTAAGAAAATTATTAAAACACCATTGAAAATAAGTTTAGTGATTTTTACTTTTAAGTGTGTTGAAATGATTTTATCATGCTAAAAAAATAAAAAGACTAAAAGGCCTTTGCATGCTAGTTTAAGTTTTTTCTTTTAAAAGTAATTAAATCATTTTACTATGTAACAAAATAGAAAAAGACCAATTTATCCCTAATCAAATTGATAATATCAAATGAATCTCATGAAAAGACCATTTGGCCTTCAATCTACATTTCCTTAGCTTATACTATGGAGGATAAAAATATCAATATATATAAGTAATCCATAGTATAATGAGTCTTGCTCTATAATAAAACAATGATACCTTTTAGTTTATTTTTTAATGAGTGAGAGAAGAAAGAGATATTCATGTTTTAAATAATTGATCATGCATAACTTCTTATTGAAAATGTTAGCTATTATGACTAGCATGCTTTTTATATGGACATTTTAATCTTTGGTAGGAAACAAAGTCCAAAAATAAATAAGTAAGGCTCGTATTAATATGATAGTTGATTTTTATTAATGATTGAGATAAGTCTCTTATCAGTATATTACTAGTTACTTATTTATAACTTTCAAAGAGGAGAAACTATACAATGAAAACTTAATTCTAAAAGGAAATAGGTAAAAACTTTGCAAAATCATGTGAAGTGTGGAGATCTAAGATCTCAATCCTTAAAAAAAATTATCTAATCCGTAGCAATACCACACAAGGCTAAGAATAAGTTTATGAAAAAGAAGAGAGAGATAATATAGGAATTAAAATGCAAGAAAAACAAAAAGCAATGAAAAAAGTTATAAAGAAAGCAATAAAAACTAGAGAAAAAAAATTATGTTGAAATTATATATATAAAGTTCACCATCTTTTCTAATAATTGGTATGGCCTATTGATATTGCTATAATTTAAGAGTTATGTATACTCAAATCTAATTCTAAAAGACTTATTTATATCAAATAAAGAAATTACATAATACATCCTTACTTTATCTTATCTCTTTGTTGAAAACCACTTGAATCCTAACTAATCTCAAAATTGATTAGTTTAATTTGTAAGAAAATCCTATTCTAAATAGAAATAAACTTATTGGTTGATTACACTTTTACTATTATGGTTGATAATTTTCTCTTAATTGATTGTGACTCCTAGTTGATTATAACCTTTGATCAATTTCACTTTTTACAAATGATTTTAGTTATCATTTCCTTATTTGGCTATAAAAAAATATACTACTCTTATTTGAAAAATACATGAATGTTTATTTTTGTGTAAAAACACTATTCATATCTTTTAATCAACCATAATTTAATATAGAAGAGTTGTTCACACCATAAATAAACATCTATATGTTATTTTAATAAAGATGATGTTTTGTTCAAAACCAAAAAGAAAAAGAAAAGTTGAGATTGATTGTGGAGAGTGAAACTAGTTAAAGGTCATGATTGAACACAGCAAAAGTTTGCATAATCGTTTAGTAAGTTTATTCTTATTTGGAGTAGGATTTCTTAATAAATTAAATTGATAATAAAATGCATTTCAAACATATTCTTATTCTTGTTAGTTTCCATATAAAATTAACTAATAAAAGATGAAGTTTGGGGGCGGAGTCAAACTTAATTGCAAATTAGACTTGGTAGAAGTTCAAACTTATATAAAAAGAAATTTATATGTTGCAAGATCATTAAAATAAGAAATGGATCAATATGAACATAAAAAAGGAAATCTATGTCATACAAAATTCTTAAAACAAGGAAGAACATGGATTGAATAGCAGTTGCCAATAGTTACTTTCAAATTCCTTATTCAAATAAAGATATTAAAAGAAACAAGTCATTAAAAGAATCAATAACGGTAATTAATCTACAATTCAAACAAGTTTATAAGGTTTTTAAAACTTATTTATTTTATAGAATGATAGATTGAATAGGCTCTAATAGTGGTTTATAATTGTAGGCTTTCAATAATAGGATTATAACAAGTAGGAAGTAGTTTTATAACCACCAAAAATAAATCCAAAAAACATATTCTCCTATCAAGAATCTCACTTAGATCAAGAACAACTTCAAGATTAATTTAAAACCCTCTTAGTTAAGATAAACATAAATAATACGAAATAATTAGTGAGCATAATAGGAGTGTCATATATATTAATTTGAAACTATGGCACCAAAAAATAAAAATTACTAGGAACATTAAAAGAAAATAAAGAATTGCTAAGGTATATATTGAAGAAAAAAATATAAAACCAATTTTTTAAGGGATAAAGCTTTTAACAAAAGAGACTAATGAACAGACAAACAAAAGAAAAACTTTAAAGAGGTAGCAGCATATATTATTATTCAAAGATTACTAACTTATTGGATGGAAGAACGAGTAACAAAATATTAAAAAAAGAAAAAAGAGAATCAAAAGCAAGTTATATTGGTTCTAGAAAATAAAGATCCATAATTCAAAAAGGAAATCTTGGATTTAAGTCAAGGATCACAGATAAAAAAAAATTGAGTGTGATCCAAGACTAGAATCATCTCAAGATGTAAGAGAATAAAAATTAAAAGAGATTTAAACGAAGAAAAAAATTTTAAATTAGGAGATTCAAATCATCTTTGGAAAAACTAATTTATATAAATATAGAGAATGCATTAAAATCTCTTCAATTACTTATTAACTTCTAGTTTGAGAAATAAATCAATCATTAGGTAGAGAATAAGTGTTATAAACAAAATTAACAAAAAAAGGATTAAGTTGGGGACAAGAAGAACAAGTCAGACTTGATAAAAGTCTAGATTTATATAAAAAAAACTTAATATGCTATACGATCCTTAAAATAAGAAATGATATAAGTTGAAGTAGAAGTTACTTTTAAATTCATTATTTAAATAAAAATATTATAAAAAAAGAGATCATTCAACAAAATCAATAACAAAAATTGCTATGCAATTCAACCAAGTTCATAAGGTCTTCAAAACTTATTTATCTTACAAGCTAATAGATTCAATAGGCTTGTAATATTAAGCTTTATAATAGTAGACTTGTATTTGTAAACTTATAACCAATAGCCAGTTGTTTCCATAACCAAAAAAATAATAATAATCTAAAAGCATGTTCTTTGATGAAAAATCTTATTTAGATCATGAACAACTCCATGATTAATTCAAAGATTGTTAGTCAAGGCAAACATAAAAGTACCTAAAAAAGTTAAGTACCACTAAGACAAGTAACTTTTCCATCCATGTGAATATACGTATTATCATATCATGTCTGAATATAAAATATTTTCTTCACATCCAGACCTTTTAGATAATTCTTTTAATTAAGATCTAGGCTATCAATTTAAAAATAAATAAATAAGTGAAATATGCATGCTTCATGTAATTGATCATATGCATCTTTTTATTGTGAATTTTAAGCATGATCACTGGGATGATCTCTATATTAGCATTTTAATATTTGGTAGGGGAATTCAGAATCCAAAAATAAGCTCATAAAAAGCATTAATATCATAATTAACTTTTGTTAATCTCTTTAATTAATATATTACAAGTTAATATTTTTTATCTTTTAAGAAAAATAAATTGCATAATAAGTACTTAATCCTAAAAAAAAGGATAATAACATTGTAAAATCAAATAAAGTGTGGAGATATAAGATCTCAAACCTTTAAAAAATGTTATTTGTTTTATAGCAACACCACACAAGACAAAAAAAAATTACAAATAACAAGAGAAAGAGATATTGCATGAATTAAAGAAAATAATAAAAACTAGAAAGATTAATTTATATTGAAATTAAATATATAGGTTTAACCATCTATTCTAGTAGTGGTATGACCTATTTATATTGTTGCAAAGATCAATTAAATATATTGAGAACTCATATTATGAATAGAAATAAACATGCTAGTAATACGTAAACTTTTTATGTTATGATTTATAATTTTTTCTTAGTCAATAGTGTTCCTCGTGGATCATGACTTTTGATTAATTAACTTTTCATAATCAATCTCAGTTATCGTTTTAATAGATAATTTATAAATAAATATTTTTTTTATTTGGACAATACATGGATTTTTTAATTTTTTTTGGTAAACAATGACCTTCATATTTCTTTATGGACCATTATTTAATATACATGCATTGTCCATACAAAAAAAAGCATCCATGTGTCTTTCAAATAAGGATGATATTTGTTCACAACTAAACAAGAAAAAAAACAAGAAGAAACTAATGTCAATCATGAAAAATAAAATTGATTAAAAGTCATAATCAATTAAGAGAAAATGATCAAACGCAACAACAAGAGTTTGCATAATTGACTAATAGGTTTAGTCATATTCAAAGTAGGAGTTCTCAACATATTAAATTGGTTAGTGTTGTAAATTAGGTAGGATTCATATGGTTATACCAATAAAAACATAAGATAAATTGCAACTATAGTATTATGATTTATTATGTAATCTCATTATTTGATATGAATAAGTTTTCATAGGATTAAATTTAACTATTTAAATGGAACTCTAACACTATAACAATATAAATATGTTATATTATTTGTCAAAAAAGTTGACCAGCTTCACGTAAGCAATTTCAATACAAATTTTTTTTTTGTTTTTTATTGCTTTATTTATTGTTTTCTTTAATTTGTTGCTTTCTAATCCTATAATATATCTTCCTCTCTTTCTATATAATGATATTATTTTTACTATATGGTGTTGTTGTATAGCAAATAACTTATTTTGAAAATTCAAAATCCTTTAAACCCTCACGTTCTATTTGATTTTACGAGATTGCTACTTGTTTTCTTTTGAGATTAAACTTTTATTGTGTAGTATTTTATTCTTAAAAGATAAACAAGATTAAGTGATAGCATATTCAATAGCATATTACAAGTGATTAACATATTACTCTTGTTATTATACTAATCACTTTACTTAACTATGATCCTTATTAATCATAACTTTTTATTAATTATATTGTCATTGATTAATTATATTGTTTATACTTGACTTTTTTTTTCTATTTGATTGTGAACAAATGTTATTTTTACTTGTATAATCCATAAATAAATGTTATGTTAATAATTTTTGTATATATAAAAGTTGAATCAACCCTATATGAATCTATAGGGATTGTAATTGGATGGAGTTGGGAAGGTTATACTTTCCACAAGTTAAGTTATAATTAAATTTTTTTATTTATAATTACTAGTTAATAGTTAATATTCAATGAAAATAATATTAAGTATATATAAATATTGTATTTTATTATAAATCTTAGACATAATTAAATACAAATAATCAAAATATAATCTAACATCAAATTTATTTGAAAAAATCAATTACTCTAAATATAAAAGTTTTATTATAATTAATGAGTCACAATTTATTGCCATTCCTAATTGAACATGCATTAATATAAAATATTTTATTAATACATAGACCTTTTGGATAAATCTTTGGAATTGAGATCTAGGCTATGAATTTTAAATGTAAAAAAAAAAGATATATGCAATCAATATTATAGCTCAATTTTAATATTCCTTTTTCTTTGAAATATTGCTTGTTTAACCTTTTTTTTTTATAAAAGATAAAAAAAAAGTGAAAACCGATTTCCATGTTTTTAAAAAGAATATCCCAAATAATAGCAATTATACATCTTGTTAATTACTTTTACTTTTCGATGAAAACTAGCAAACCCCAAAGAAAAGATAGGCGGTATGAAAAAGTGATTCCAATAAAAAAGACAAAAGTTGAAGAACCATTACAGAATGCGAAAGTCCACAAAAGGAAAGGCTTTTCTTTTTTTGGGAATACAACTTTTTAATTTGTTTTTTATTTTAAAATAATTTTTTACTTTAAATTTAAATTAATATATTTTTAATATTTTTAGATTATTTTCATATACTAATATTAAAAAAATAAAAAATAAAAATATTATTGTAATATACTTTTTTAGTAAAAAATAATAGCAAACACACTTATAAAAAAACTTGTTATAGTTATTTAACAGCTCATTTGATATTAAAATTTTTAAATAAATTTATTATTTATGTTTTGTGTTTTCAACTATTTATAAAAAATAAAAAAAATTATTTAATTATTAATTTAATAACAAAAATTATTTAAATTAATTACGTATAATTTATCTAAACTGATAAAGGCAATGCTAAATAAAAAAATAATGAGTGATGATATCAATAAACATGAAAGTAAAGTTAATGATAATGTTTGATATAGTTCAGACGGGTAATCAATTAATCATTGTAAATTCTTGATTTTAAAAACTTGTACTTAATAGATTAAAATTGAAAATATATTTATTTAATTGATAGAATTAATAATATTAGAGAGAAATGGTGACATATAAGGTGGACATATTTAGTCTAGCCAAAAATGAAATTTGACATTAAAATTTTGATATATACTTCTTGTAAATTTTCAAAAAATCTTCTTCTATTTTAATTTTTAATTAACAGTATTTCCCACTATAAAAAAATAAACAATAATTTCCCTACTCAAAAACAATAATATTTTATTTGAGCCTATTTTTTATTAATATAAACATAACTAAAAATATATAAATAATAACTATATATAAATAAATCCCTCCACTAATAATTTAAAAAATCATTTCATATTTTTGGAATGTTATTTAATAGTACATAAATTTCTGTATTAGTATTTCTTTTTTTATCAATTTTTGAATCTTTGCAAATAAAAATTTATTTTTTTAAAGTACTTTTCTCTTTATGAAGTTGGAAAATCATGTCAAATTAAATATGTAGATATGTGCAAAACATATAGTTAATTATTAAATTATTGTAACAACATTTTAAATGTTGGTTTTTAATTAAAATATTATAAATAAATTTTAATAATCAATATTAATAACAGAGAGAATTGTTATAAAGCATATGGTGTGTATATATATATATATATGTTATTTGATTAGTACTTAAAATTGTATTTTTATCAAAGTTTTATATAAAAATTTTACATTTAATGTATTAATAATTTCTTGACTAAAGTATGTTTTATAATAACAAGTATGATACTATAAGATGCCTTTAATTTATAGTAAATATTCATCTTAAATACAGGCCTATCACATAAATCAAAGAATTGATTAATAAGTTTAACTACTAAAATTGAAAGACAAAGAGAAGGTGAAGCTTAGAAAAGAAATGTTAGTTCAGTGTAAACTGAAATACTGTTTAGTTATTGGGTCATATTTAGAGCTATTGCTCTTAATTTTAATTTGGTTTATATAGCTCGAAAGCTAAAACATTCATGGAAATACAAATTCAATTCTACTGTTTGGAAGTTCAAATCTTAACAATAACAGAAAAGTTTGAATCTGCCTTGTAGCATAGACACTGTTTAGCGTTCAGTCCATATCTTGAGTTATAGAAGTTCAAATGACCTCAATTTTTTTTGTTAGAAAACTAAGACAATTTTCTAGAAATTTCATGAATCAAGTCTATTCAAATTCTAATGTTAGCAATGACATTTTGTTCAGATGAGAAGATAAGGATTGTCACCAAGTTAAGATATGGTCACCGACCCAACAACTAGTCAACAAATACATAGTTTCAAATTTTGGCCTATAATAAGAGGCATTTGCAATGTATTTATACATTTTGGTTTTCTAATTAAGATCATGTTCTTACTCTTTTTTTATTGTAATGCTTAAATTTTACCGATATTAATTTTTTATTTATACTTCTCATTTTCTTTTCTTTAATTAGTTAAATTTTATTTTATTTTTTTATTTTATTTATTCATATTTCTCTCTTTTATTATATTTAGTTAAGATTATTATGTCAAGGTGAAAATGTTACATTAATGATGTAAGTATAATATAAACTCAACATGAACCTTAATATATAATACTAATATATTTTATATTTATTATCTTATTCACTTTTAATACTTTGCTTATTAGATGATTAATTTAGATTTGTGTTGTATAACACTTGGTACAATAAATGTTAGCACTTTCAAAGTCTAACCATATAATATAATTGACATTTGTGTTATGAAAGAAACTTAATTTGTTGTTTTCATAAGTTATAATCATAAGTGTCTGACAATATTTTCAAGTATTAGCATTATTCGAATAAGATAACTAATGTGATCATGTTAACAATTTATAATCTGATTGAAACTCCTTTGAGTGTGGTTTCTAGTTGAGTAAATAAAAAGGGTTTTATGTTATACTTGTTTGAAATACCATTAGTGAATCCTCTTACCTTAACAACTGTTTGTATCATTGTTTGATCTTCACATTATTCTTACATCTCAAAGTTCCTTTTTATATCACCACCACCACCACCATTATTATTTATAATTCATATAGTTTACCTACATGTGATTTGACTCCAGTCTTACAGGGTTATTTAGTACTTGAGATATTATTATTTATAATTTATATAGTTTACTTCTTTGTGATTCGACCCTGGTCTTACAGAGTTATTTATTACTTGGGATATTATTATTTATAATTTATGTAGTTTATCTTTATATGATTCGACCCTAGTGTTGCAGGGTTATTTATTACTTGGAAGAAGACATCAATCATTTGATCAAGTCAAGTTTTTGGCGCCGTTATCGGGAAGGTAAATTCTTGTGTAAATTATAATTTTTATTTTATTTTCTCTTTTCACTTTTTCTTGTATGTAACTTTGTTTTTTTTCTTTAATATTCTTCATTCTTTTATTATCTTCCTATATGTCCATGAGAGTTTGATCATGTACATTAACTAGTAGACTTTGTAGGGTATTTACATCATTTTTAGAAAAAATGACTAAAGATGATAATCAGTCGCTTCATAATGAGAATAATAAGAGTAACCGTGTTAGAACACTTAGAGACTACATGAATCCCATAGAACAAGTGCACCATTATGCATAGTTTTCCCTCCAAATGCATCTCATTTTAATTTTAAGTAGGCATTATTCAACTTTTACTTTCTTTGCATGGCTTAAATTTAAAAAATTCATACTTGCATTTAAAGGAATTTGAGAAGGTCTGTAACACCTGTAATAATTTAAATTGTAGCATGAACACCATCAGATTAAAGTTTTTTTTTCATTAAAAAATAAAGGTAAAACATGGCTACAAAACCTAAGATCAGGATTCATTTATACTTAGGATGAAATGCAATGATAATTTTTAAAGAAGTTTTTTTTCATCTCACAAACAACTCTTTCAAAAGACAAATCATCACTTTTACTAAAAAACTAAGAGAAACATTTTACCAATGTTGGGATAGGTATCAAGACTTGCCTAATACTTGCCCTCATCATGGTTTTGAAACATGGAGATTAGTTTTATATTTTTATAAAGAGTTAACACCTAGAGATAGGCAAATGGTTGAATTGATGTGTAATATAACTTTGGAAGATAAAGATCCTAATAAAGTAATGAAGCACCTAGACTTGCTAGCTGAAAATGCTCAAAATTAGGACACCGCAGGTACTTATATGGCATCATATAAAACTTAAACTCATACATTTAGTGGAGTTATGTACAACCTTAGAGAAGATCATGACCTCCAAGCCAAATTTACATTTTTAGCTAGAAAAGTCGAGGCACTAGAATTGAAAATGAGTGGTCAATTAAAATTTGTTTGAAACAATACATGTCAAATCTATGAAACCAATAAACACCTTACCACTAATTGTTCAACTTTGTCTTCTTTTAGGGAATGCATTCATGAATAAGTCTATGTTTTAAATAGTTTTCAAAGGCTCAATCATAACCCATAGTTGTAAAGGGTTAACACTTAGAGATAGACAAATGGTTGAATTGATATGCAATGAAACTTTTAAAGATAAAGACCCTGATGAAGCAATAAAGTACTTAGACTTGTTAGCTGAAAATGCTCAACATTGGAACACCGCGGGTATTTATGAGGCACCAAGTAAAACTCAACCTCATACATCTAGTGGAGGTATGTACAACCTTAAGAAAGATCATGACTTCCAAGCCAAGTTTGCATCTTTAGCTAGAAAAGTTGAGGATTAGAATTGGAAAAAGAGTGGTGAATTAAAATATGTTGAAAAGATTGTGTGTTAAATATGCGAAACAAATAAACACTCAACTAATGATTGTCCAACCTTGCCTTCTTTTAAGGAATGTCTCCATGAACAAGTTCATGCTTTAGATAGTCTCCAAAGGCCTAACCACAACTTATACTCGTAAATATATAACCTTTGTTGGAGAAATCACTCAAATTTCAATTAGAAGAGTGATAATAACAATGTATAAACTTCACAACCATCATTTCAAGCACACCATAATTTTCAAAATTCTCATGGATATGCATATCCTTATGCTCCACCTTTTAGAAGAAATTTTGAGGAAACTTTGTATACATTTATTAAAAAGCACAAGATAATCAACATTTAATTTGCTCAAAGTATAACAGATTTTAAAAATACTCTTATAAAATTCATATCTGCTCTTAATTTTAAAGAGAAAGGTAAGTTTCCATCTCAACCACAGCGAAATTTCAAGGGACAATACAATGCAAATGCAAGTAGTTCTGTAAGTCAACACATGGATCAAGTCAAATCAGTCATCACTCTTTGTAGTGGTAAGATTATTCAAAAATCAATTCCTGAACCTTGTGAGAAAGATGATAAATCAATCTCTAAGGGTAAGGAAGGGGTTGAATCTGAACATTGCAAAAAAAAGACTGATTCCCAGCCAGCACTTCCATTTTCTCATGCCATGACCAATCAGGAAGAAAACGATGATGAAAAAGACACCAAAATATTGATGCAGATCTTTTATCAAAAGTGATAATAGATTTGACACCTGACATTATACCAATTGATGATTACTTTATTGATAAATCTCTACTTTCTCTTAGTTCAATGCCTTGGTTTTTCATTCTCTTCCTTATTTTTTTTTCTTGCCTTAGATGTCTAAAAAGGTATGGATGTTAGCTTTTTAATGTCACTAGAATCATTTCATTTCAACCTCTAGAGCTCACACTCTGTATAAAACATCGACTAAAGGTCAGATCTACTAATTATTCTCTTTTTTCGCAACTTTCATCCAATAGTACCTTCAAAACATAAAACAAAAAATATCAAGTAATATTATATATAAAACATAGGCAAAACATTAGTTAAATGTGGGTTAAATTATCAAATAATATAGTTATATCAAATACCCCCACACTTAGCTCTTGCTCATCCTTAAGAAAAGATAGGTAAAATTAAATTAAAGTTAAATTAAATCAAATCACTATGGTTAATCTCCTAATCTCCCATTAATATCTAAGAATATATGCACTATAAACAATAACACAATTAAGAAGGATAAAGGGTATAAATTTTCATGAATTTATGTACATGCAAACTTCAAAACTCAATTAATCATCAGGATTTAAATAAAATATATGTCATGCCAAAACGATAGGCCTTCTCATTAATATACACTCCAACACTCATGTGTTTAAGGTTTATGTATTTAAATCTCTCAAATTCAATTAATAAATATGTCCTGCTATAAGCTTGCTTTTCAATCTCATCTCCGTTAGTAACATATTACAAACAATACATGAATCAAAAGATCTTTTTTTGTGATTATAATAGGGCTAAGATTAAGGTGAGCTAAAAGAGAGTAAAAGAAAAGGGTTCAAACCAAAGAAAGTATAGCATTTTGAAAAATGATATTTCAAATAAGATATTCCATCAAAGCATATAAATTTTTCATCTATAATCACCAATGCTTAACTTCTTTTGATTTCAAGCTTTTTCAACATAAAATCTTAAGAACATAAAGGAGCACTTCTTCTTTTTCCCTTTTCCTTTTTCTTTTCTTATTTTTCTTTTTTCTTTTACCTTTGTTAACTTTGCCCATCTTTTCATCAAGCATCACTTCTTTCTTTTCACATAATTTCCAACCACAATCTTATGAGATATCACAAGTATATGCTCTAGTAATCTTTGGCTAGGGGAAAAGGAAAACATATAAAAAGTTGTGTTTTATATATGGATAGAGCAAAGAAAGAATAAACAAGCTTAAAAGAGGTTTACTAAGGATAATATGCTTTAGGTTGGCGATGTAATCTCAACACGATATAAAGGAAGTTTTAGATATACATATCATTGAAGGAATGCATAATTAAATAATATAATGTTGAAGGCTCTAAAGTTTGTATTGGTATAACATTATAAAATCAAAATAGTATATTCTCAAAGTCAATCCCTAAACTAATTAAACTTTAAAATTTGCATGTACGCTCCTTCCTTCAATTCATATCTTCATCCATCTTAATTAATTCTCATATGTAATACTCATATTCTCATAAACCAATAGGAGTTCAAAAAATCAAACATAGAAATTTGGATTTTTTTTGGAACAACAAAGAAAATCAAAACAAGAAAACCAACATTCTCCCAATACTGTCACACTTAAAACACAACATTGTCCTCAATGTTGAAATAAAAGAAAAGAAATATAAGAGAATGATAAAAATAAAGTAAAATGAAAAAAATAAAATATAAGGGAAAAAGAAAGCATATTTGTTTTTTTCTTTTTGTGTTGGGTTACCTCCTAGTAAGTGCTTTTGTTTATGTCATTAGCTTAACATATTGCATGCTCATTTTTCACAGATTGGTTCAGCTAACTTCGTATAACTGGTAAGTTCTATCGTTCAACCTTCATAGAAAGATTTCAAGTGATACTTATTAACCTTGAGTACTTTGTTAGTTTTTAAACTTTCAACTGCATCATAAGGCAAAACATTAGAAAAAATAAAGTGTCCAATCTAATGATAGCATAACTTTTCTAGAAAAAGTTTCAAACGTGAATGATAAAGAAAGACTTTATCTCCAATATTAAACTCTTTTCTTGTAATCTTTTGGTCATGGAGACTCTTAGTCTTTTCTTTGTAAATCCTTGTATTCTCATAAGCATCATTTCAAATCTCTTCCAACTCTTGCAAATGCAATTTTTTTACAATCCTAACAACATTATAATCCATGCTATATTTTTTAATAGCCCAAAAAGCTTTGTGTTCAAGCTTTACTGTTAGATGACATACTTTTTTATAAATCATTATATAAGGTGACATTCCTGTAGGTGATTTGTAAGTAGTTTGATTAGCCCAAAGTACACCATCAAGTTGTAGACTCCAATCTCACCGGTTAGGTTGAACTATCTTTTTCAAAATAGATTTGATTTCTCGATTTGAAATTTTAGCTTGACCATTCATTTGAGGATGATATGTTGTGTAAATCCGATAAGTCACATGGTATTTGCGTAACAATACTTCCATTGAACAATTGCAAAAATAAGTCACGATCATTAATGATAATTTTAATAATTTTAACCTCCTTTTCATTTCCCTTATTGGTTTCGCATTATCGTCCAATAGTATATGATGCATACATATTTAGGGACTAATGCCCTTGGTCTTAGCTAAAGTCTATTTGATGCCTTATGTATTTGTCAAACATATTGTTATAATAACGAGAAGTGTATTATTGTTGTCAATGAATACATACTTCAAATTATCGAGCAATGGTTTCAATTATAACTTGGGGGCTTGTAAAATAGATGGTAAAATCTTTTTATGTGAAAGTACTAAATCAACAAAAACATTATCGTGGGGAATAGTTTGCAAAGTCAATATTGATCCGTGCATGTTTTAGGAAACATATGTGTGCCTCTTCATCTCTTTTATCTCGGTAAAATCATAGTCATAGTCATAGCTCAAAGCTATGCTTAAACCATTCTTATAATTAAAATAAAAAACTTAATGCACACACTTATCATCTTGGTCATAACATGTGATAGAATAAACATTACTATAAGGATATTTCATTGTATCATGAAAATTAAATTCAATCTTTCCATCTCTTACTTCTATAGACAAAGTATCCTTACCACAATCAATCTTTGTATTGGTAGTTTTCAAGAATGGTCTCCCAAACAATATAGGAGTGTTGTTTGATGAATCACAAGAATTATATTTCATATTAAGAATATAAAAATCACATGGAATGACCAAACTATTAATCTTAACTAGGACATCTTTGTATCACACAAAGTGTGTAAACAAAACTACGATTTGTAAGTTGTATTACAAAGCTAGTTTTTTTTTTAAGGTTCAACATTAAGAGAATCATAAATATGTTTAGGTATAATACTAATGGATACACCTAAATTGCACAGGGCCCTTTTGAAACTAGCATTACCAATAATACATGGGATAATAAACGCACCTAGGTCCTTTTGCTTTAAAGACATATTTGTTTGAACAACATCAAAAATAACTCACCCATACTTATAATTGCATGACCTTTTAGTTTCAAAGCTCTCTTGGCAGTACACAACTCCTTTAAGAATTTAGCATACTTGAAAATTTGTTTGATAACACCAAGCAAAAGAACGTTGAATTCTACTTTCTTGAAAACCTCTAAAGTCTCTTTTTCTTTGTCCACTTTCTTTGACCTAGAAGAACTCATAGGAAAAGGGTGGAATTGTTTTAAAATTGGAATTCATTAAGTGAGGACTTACCTTTAGAGTGTTGGTCGAGGTTTTAATTTGTTGAGGAGAAGGATTTTTTTTTTATTCAATTCGATTTCTATCTCCTCCTCTTCCTCCATCTCAATTTGTTTCAATCTTTGTTCTTTAAATTTTTTCCCATCACATAACATGATCACACTAACATTTTTTTTTTGTATTCAATGCTTGGGAAGGTAATTTTCCATTCATTTATGCTTCCAATTTCCCCACACTTGATGCTACTTACCCCAATTGCTTCTCCTAGTTGTGAATACTTGTCCTGGTTTCCTATTAAAAAGACATGATATTTTATTGCAAGGTCATTGTGTTAGAAGCTA
Organism: Populus ilicifolia; assembly: GCA_015708895.1. NCBI lineage: Eukaryota > Viridiplantae > Streptophyta > Magnoliopsida > Malpighiales > Salicaceae > Populus > Populus ilicifolia. Next base: position 128,840 of record SRLM01002143.1, on the reverse strand, counting down.
AAGTTTTCATCATCTCACGAAGATCATCACTGGATAACAACCCCATAACATTGAAGTTTGTGAATGGATGAGGTTGTCTTGCTTAATTATTCTGTTAGGGTTGAAATCCATAGGGATAGAACTGTCGGCCTTAAATGCCTTATTGAGGCTGGTTCCTATAAGATAGGTTAGGATAATCTTTCCATCTATGATTATATGTGTAGGAAAAAGGATCATACTTATGTTGAGGTTATCCATTAGATATTCTATCAACTGCATTAGCTTGCTCAGTGTAATCTTCTTGTATTATTGGGCACATAACTAAGGTATGTTCTTGTAAGGAGCATATGCTACAAACTTTCACCTAATGTACATTACCACAAGCCAAAGAATGCACAAGAAAAGTATGATCATTAACTTTATTTTCAAGGTTAGAAGTACTTACTCCATTTACTCATTTGTTTGCAAAGTCTCCTTGCGTGCTAAATTATTCCGAGTTAGCTACCATATTTGAGATCGATTGTCATGCAGCCTTGAGTGTCTTATCTACCAATGCCCCTTCACTTGCCGTATTAATGATACTATGGTTAGTAAGCATCAGTCCTTCATAGAAATATTAAATGAATGGTTAATCAAGTATCTGATAGTAAGGGCATTGAATACATAGTTGCTCAAATCTTTCCCAATAATCGAAAAGTGTCTCTCCATGAGATTACCGAATCCCACATATTTCTTTCCTTATGTTGGCAACTCGAGATTCTTGAAAATACTTCTCAAGTAAAATCTTCTTCATACCATTCCAGGTTCCAATGGAACCTGAAAGAATGAAGAAAAGTCATGTCTTTGCTTCTCCTTTTAAAGAGAAAGGGAAAGCTTTCAACCTAACTTGTTCCTCATCAACTCCGCCTAGTTTCGTACAACACAAACCATATAGAACTCTTTGAGATGAGTATGACGATCGTCTCCTACAAGACCATTAAATGTTGGCAGCAAATGTATAAAACTAGATTTAAGTTCAAAGTTTATATTATTATTGATGTTTATGCATAATAGTTGATTTTTCACGTTAGGAGTAGCAACCTTCTTAAGTGTTTGTTGTTATGCAACAACCATAGTGTTAAGGCGAGCTTCCTTTTATAACTTGCATAAAGTTTTTTTCTATTTTAAGATCCAACTGCACTTGACTTTGATTAGTAGAACGAGGTACTAGCATAAATTATCAATAACACTCAAAAGAAACTACACACACAAGAGATTGAAAACAATATAAATTGTACAGAAATCCTAGGTCTGAAAACAAAAACTACATAAAAACCCTAGAAAACAGCAGAATTTATCCTTAATAGGGTAAGGCTAGTGGTTCTCAGTAGTCCTATTTAGAATGTTGTTTTCCTTCAAGAAACAAAAGGCCGATTCTTGATTCCATAAAATAATCTGTTATAAACAGTATCGCAACAAGTAAAAAAATCTATCTTTTTTTTTTAGGAAAATAAATAACATTCATAGCAAGTAAAAAAATATAGCACAAGAATCAACTAAAATTACCTCCCCGGTAATGGTGCCAAAATTTATTATGATATTGTAGTCACACAAACTAATTACCCTTACTTCAAACACAAAATATAAGATAGTATAGAGCAAGTAAAGGGTTGATTCCATGAGGAAGGTTCAGGTCAAATTTTTATGCTAGATGATATGCAATTTGGGGGATTTGGATGTTATCTAAACTAAAGTAAAAAAAATTAGAAAATTCAAGTAAAATAAAATAAAATCAGAAAATTATCAAAAGAACAACTACTTCCACTTACAGAAATTAGAACTGATCATGGAAATGAAACATCAATTTATATTCTAAATATTTATCTCTTCTTAACATTGATTAATTAATGGATCTGTCGTATAACTAACCTTAACCATCAAACAACCACAGTGTCTGCACTAGTAATTTAATTCAATAGCAGCCTTTATAACTAGATAAATTGATTAATCAAGAAAACATAATTGTCCATAGTCTATGTTTGATTTAATTAAATGCTCTCCCTAAGATTAATAACATAAATCTGCCACAATTATTAAACTCAGTTGCTTCATAAGTTCATACCACAACTCCGATTTTGATATCAAACTTAGTAATAAATTGTCTACAATAATAACTTAGATACTGTTATAATAATTAAAATAAACAATCATAGAAAAAATAATCATAAAAGAACAAATATATTCATTATATGAATTGAAAAGAAGATATAAAATAAATCTCGCAGTTCTTGAAATTTGAAGGTTTTCGTGTCCTTGTAACCAAGAAAAAGTGTTTAGCCTTGCATGTCTGTTGAACAACTAATCAAAAAGAAGAAAATATGCATAATTTCAAGTTTCTTAGAGGGAACATTTTACTCTTTTTGGCTGCCTGCCTGATTAACACTTAAAAATACAGTTTTATCAATGTTTTATATCATCATTTTGCACTGGAAGTATCAATAACTCCTTAATTAAAGCATGTTTTATAATAACATATCTAACAATATAAGATACCTTTTATTTATGGTAAATGTTCATTTTAAATATAGGTCTATCACATAAATGAAAATATCATTGATGAATTTAAGAACTGAAACTGAAAGGACAAAGAGATAGCCAAACATAGAAAAGAGATGCCGATGCAATCCAAACCGGAACACTATTCGGTAAATGGGTCATATCTAGATCTGTAGATCTTGGATTTAAGTCTATTTTATATAGATGGAAAGGTAAAACATAGGCCTACAACTTTCATATTAGCCCAAGATTTAAAAAGGTCATTTTTAAGTCCAAATAATAGCAACAACAAAGAAGTCTGAATTTGTCCTCATAACCCAAGCATTATTCAATGTTTGGCCTATATCTAGAGTTTTAAAAGTCCAAATGACCTTAATTTTTTACCCTAGAAATTTGAGACAATTTCCTACAACTTTCATGTTTTTAAGTGGTTCTAATTTTGACTTTATCAAATATGTTTTGGGCAGAAAAGAGAAGATAAGGATTGTCACCAAGTCAAAAGTTAGCCACCCACTCATCAATTAGTTATCAAATCAATAGTTTCTAATTTTGGCCTATAAAAGGAAGCATTTGTCAAGTATTTAAGCATCTTGGTTTCCAAATTAAGATCATGCTCTTGCTTTTTCTCCTTGTATTTTTTGTAATGTTTATATTTTGCTTTTATTAATATCAAGTTTATGTCTTTCATTTACTTAGTTAACTTTTATCTTATTTATGTTCTTGTTTTGTTTATTTATTTTTGTTTTTTTCATTATATTTAGTTAAGTTTATTATGTCAAGGTGAAAAGGTTACACTAATGGTGTAAGAATAAGTATAGTGTAAACTTAATATGGACTTTAATGTTTGATACCAACATGTTTTGTATTTGTTATCTTGTTCATTCTTTAATACTTTGCTTGTTAAATGACTAATATAGATTTATGTTGTATAACACTTGGTATAATAAATAATTGACACTCTCATAATTCATACTGTATGGTATAACTAACACCTGAGCTATGAAAGTAACTTGATTTGTTGTTAACCTAAGTTATAATCATGAATACCTGATAAGATTTACAAGTATTAGCATTAATCGAATAAGGTGACTAATGTAATCATGTTAATAATTTATAATCTGATTGGAATCTCTTTTGTATGTGGTTTTCAATTGAATAAAAAGAGTTTATACTATACTTGTTTAACATACCATTAGTGGATCCTCTAACCTTGACATTTATTGTTATCATTGTCTAATCCTTACATTGATTTTCCATCTTAAAATTCTCATCATTTTCTTCTTTATTATTATTGTTGTTATTGTTGTTGTTGTTATTTTATTGTTATTTATAATTTATATAATTAATGTCCCTATGGTTCGAGCCTAGTCTTGCAGGGTTATTTATTACATCGACACTCCTGCATTTGGGAAAAGACATTAATCTTTTAGTCATGTCACTGCCCCCTTCTCTTCTCTTATTCTTTTTATATCATAAGAAATCTTAGTCTCTATTTTAAAAAATAACCCTCCCTTAAATAGACAGTTTATATTAAGTACTTCAATAACTATTTTTCTAAAAAAAAATCTTGCATGAAATTTTCAAGATTTGACTTAGAGGAGCTAAGTTGCTGAAATAAAAACTTGGATATTGGTTTAAATACTTCAAAATATAATTTGGACTTGTTTCTTTATGAAACTTATTTGCTGGCAGAATTTAGTTGTCATATTTGAAAAATCATATCTCCCTCATCTAACTCATTTTTATTTGAAATTTGGAGCATGTATAAGCCTTTGAGTAAAAAAATTCACCAAAAATGAGTTTGCATTAATTGGACTTTTATAGCTATAGATATTCAAGTCAGAATAGCCAAAGGTCAATACTAGCAGATTGTAAGATTTGACTTTAAAGGTTGTAATTTTCATGTTGTTCTTTATTTTATTTTCTTGCTTAGATGTCTAAAAAGGTATTGAAGTTAGCTTTTTAATACCACTAGAATTACTTCATTTTAAGCTTTAAAACTCATGCTCTGCACAAAATATCGACTGAAGGTCAAATCTATCAGTTACCTTCAATTTACTACTTTTTGCATCTTTCATCCAAAAGTCCCTTCAAAACATAAAACAAAAAATATCAAGGTATTTTATATATAAAACATAAGCAAAACACTAGTTAAATGAGGGTGAAACTATAGAATAATATGGTTGCATTATTTACCATAAATTAAAGGTATCTTATGGTATCAAACTTGTTATTATAAAACTTGTTTTAGTTAAGAAATTATTGATACTTAAAGTGTAAAATGACGATATAAAATCTTGATAAAAATACACTTTTAAGTTCTAATCAACATACACATGTTTTTTGAAAATAATAATAAATAAATAAAAAGAGAGTATGTGTAAGACTCTAACTGACTTACATATAAATGATATGATTATGCTTTCAATTTCTCATTTATAAAATCTTCTCTTTATTCCCTTCATTTCTACTCACCTCATACATTCAACACATATAAAAGTGTGTAGAAATGGTTGGTTCCTCAAGTCATCACATAAAAAATATTTGTGTTTTCGGTAGATCCAGTCTTGTGAAGGAAATATAATTTTTAGAATCATCAAATCATCAAATCATCTTAGTTAAGTACTAGCTGAGATGAAAATTCATTTAGTGTATGAGGGAGACAGCCTTAAGTTAATAAAAGGTGTGTTAGTAGCTGTATTTTTAGGAAATAGTTAAGTTTTAGGGGTTGTCTTTAAAACCTTAGCAAAAAAGAACATCATTGAAAAAATAATTGGAGAGGAACTACAGGTATTCACATCATATACTCATTTAACAAGTATTATTAAACCTTCATTTTCACACACACTTTAACATATGATTGTGGGTTACATATTGAATTATTATATTATTTATGTTTTTTTGTTAAAGGTAGCAACTAAGAAAAAGAGATAGTATATAATTTGCAAAAAAAAAATAATGATAATAAAAACGCGATTAAGTTTGGTTTTGTTGCCTCCCTAGTCTAAGCAATTAATCCCGAATGAATGTTTTAACACCTAATACCCTAAAGTCAACTGACTTGGAAGCTATTGGCCCCAACTTTTATTATATAAGTTGAGGATCAAAACTTGAAGGAATCAAACATTGTACTATATACATATTAGTATCTGCAACTTGAGTTATTAAGCTTGAAGGGGTGTCTCAACACCTAATATCTTAAGACTAATTAGTCTGAGAGTCATTAGCAAAAGCTCGTTACATGGGTTAAAGATGCATTGTGTTATATATATGTGTGTGTATATATATATATGTGTATTCAAAAAAAAAAGAGAAAAAAATGATAATAATCTCAACCAAGGAAGTTAACCTTAAACATTAAAACAAAAAAATTTCCATCCAAGCCCTATGACTATATGTTAATTTATTGAGCATAAAAAAAAGGTTTATTAATATCTTGTTAAAGAGGTATTAAATAGATATATAAATTTAATAAGAGTTTGTTTATATAAATAGATTAATGGAAGTTGAATGATGAATGTTTTATTTTGTTGAACTTGTAAATTAGTTTTTCTATTTTAACACTTTGATTACTAGGGACTAGTAATAAGCTAGTTTGAGGATATGATTAACACTTAAAAATGCATTTTTATCAAGGTTTTATATTAGCATTTTGCACTTGAAGTATAAATAACTCCTTAACTAAAGCATGTTTTATAATAACAAGTCTGATACTATAAGATACCTTTAATTTATGGTAAATGTTCATTTTAAATACAGGCCTATCACATAAATTAAAGGATTGATTGATGAGTTCAACTACTAAAATTAAGAAGATAAAAAGAGGGTGTGCTTAGAAAAGAGATGTTGGTTCGGTCCAAACTGTAACACTGTTCAGTCAATTGGTCATATCTGGAGGTTTGGATTTCAATTTTGTTTATATAACTCAAAAACTAAGACATAAGCCTAAAACACTCATAGGAATGCAAAACTAAATTCTGTTATTTAGAAGTTCAAATCTTAGCAACAATGAAAAAGTCTGAATTTGTCTTATAAGTCAGAAATTGTTTAACATTCAACCATATCTTGAGTTCTAGAAGTCTAAATAATCTCAATTTTTTTTTGTTAGAAAGCTAATATAATTTTTTAGAACTTTAATAAATCAAGTCTGTTTAAATTCTGATGTTAGCAATGATTTTTTGTTCATACAATAAGATAAGGATTATCATAAAGTCAATATATGACCACCCACTTAACAATTAGTCAATAAATCAATAGTTTCAAATTTTGGTCTATAATAAAAGACATTTGTCATATATTTAGGCATCTTGATTTTTAGATCAAAATCATATTCTTACTCTCTCTTGATTGTAATGTTTAAGTTTTGCTTTTATTAATCTATTGTTTATTCTTTTCATTACTTCGTTAATTTTTATCTTATTTTCTTATCTTGTTTATTTATGTTTCTCTCTTTTATTATGTTTAGTTAAGTTTATTATGTTAAGGTAAAAATGTTACATTAATGGTGTAAAAATAAGTATAGTACAAAGTCAACACGGATCTTAATGTTTGATACTAACATATTTTGTATATGTTATAACATACTTTTAATATTTTGCTTGTTAAATAGTTAATCTAGATTTGTGTTGAATAACACTTAGTACAAAAAATATTTAGCACTTTTATAGTCCAACCATATGGTATAACTGACACTGATGCTATGAAAAAAACTTAATTTATTGTTTCTATAAGTTATAATCATGAGTACCTGATAATATTTACAAGTATTAGTATTATTTGAATAAGATAATTAATGTGATCATGTTAATAATTTAATCCGATTGAACCTCCCGTGTGTGTTGTTTCTAATTGTGTAATAAAAAGAGTTTATACAATACTTGTTTGAAATACCATCAGTGGATCCTTTAACCTTAACAATTGTTTTTATCATTGTTTGATCTTTACATTAATCTTATATCTCAAAGTTTTCTTTAAATCATCAACACCATCATCATTATCATTTATATAGTCAACCTTTTTGTAGTTTGACCCCGGTTTTGCCGGATTATTTATTACTTTGACACTCCTACACTTAGGAGAAGACATCAATTGTTTAGTTGTGTCATTGTTGTTGTAGTGTTTTTGTTAATCACCAAAACATTTAATTGTAAACTAAAAATCTGAAGTGTAATTTTAATAATTTTAATATGTTGATAAATATTAAAAAACATTATTAATAAAAGAATTAAATATAGAAATTGAAATATAGATATAAATTAAATACACAATCTCATAGATAACTCTTTAAAAAAAATTCATCTAATTAGATATCAAAAGATATTGTTGTTTTATACAAGAAGAGCACCATTTAAATTTCATTAAAACAAAAATGTTGTTAGTATATTTTTTTCTTTTTTGATTTACTAATATTTTTTAAAATATAATTTTTAAAGATATGTTGTTTTTTCAAAAAAATCTAAAAATAATTAGAATAAATATCAATAAAATATTTTTAAAATATAAAGTAAAGATAAAATGAATCTCCTTAATTAAAATCATCTCTATCTTATTAATACAAATCATCTCTATCTTATTAATACAAATCTTTTTTTGTGATATTATTTTTTTACCATAAAAGCAATTCTTAGTAAAAATAAAATCTAATGTTTTGATATTTTTAGTGGGAATGTATTAGAAAAGAATAATATAATGCTTATGTGTTATCACATAAAACATTTCATAATATATTTCTTAACTAAGTATATATGGTTATAGAAACAATCATTTAAAGGTAAGATAACAAATAAGATTATGAAATAAAAATGTATTGTGTGAGCATGACGAGAACATGATGAATGCATAATGAGAGGCCATTTTCATTGCTCACGCCTTCTAATTGTTTATTTTCTTGCTTTTATTACGTGAGCAATCCCTGTCTAACTACTGGGTTCTATGTATGTGGGTTTTATAAGAATATTAGCTGCACCAACTGGTGATTAGTACTTAAAAGTGTAGTTTTATCAATGTTTTATATTATCATTTTGCACTTGGAGTATCAATAACTCTTTAACTAAAACATGTTTTATAATAAATATATCTAATAATATAAGATACCTTTAATTTGTGTTAAATGTTCGTTTTAAATGCAGGCCTATCACATAAATAAAAAGATTGATTGATGAGTTTAAGAACTGAAATCAAAAGGACAAAGAGATTACCAAACTTAGAAAAGAGATACCGGTGAAGTCCAAACCGGAACACTATTCAGTAATTGGGTCATATCTGGAGTTGTAGATCTCATATTTAAGTCTACTTTATATGGATTGAAAAGTAAGTCACAGGCCTACAACTTTTATATGGAGTCCAAGATTTGAAAATGTTATTTTTAAGTCCAAATGGTAGCAACAACAAAGAAGTCCTAATCTGTCATATGGCCCGAGCACTGTTCAGTGTTTGGCCTATATCTGAAGTTCTAGAAGCCCAAATGACCTCTATTTTTTTGGAAAGTTGAGACAATTTCCTACAACTTTCATGTTTTCAAGTGGTTTCAGTTCTGATACTTGGTACAATAAATACTTGGCATTCTCATAGCTCATAATGTATAATATAACCCATACCTAAGTTATAAAAGGAATTTCATTTGTTATTGACATAAGTTATAATTATAAATGTTTGATAATATTTACAAGTATTAACATTAATCGAATAAGATAACTAATGTAATCATGTTAACAATTTATAATTTGATTGGAACCTTCTTTGTGTGTAGTTTTCAATTGAATAATAAGAGTTTATACTATACTTGTTTGACATACCATTAGTGGATCCTCTAACCTTGACATTTGTGTTATCATTGTTTAACCATTACATTGATTTTCCATCTCAAAGTTCTCATCAACTTCTTATTATTATTATTCTTTACTACTACTACTACTACTATTAGTATTGTCGTCGTTGTTGTTATCATTATTGTTGTTATTTATAATTGTTGTTTCTAATTTATATAATTGACCTCCATGTGGTTCGACCCTAGTCTTGTCAGGTTATTTATTACTTCGACACTCCTACACTTGGAAAAATACATCAATCTTTTGGTCATGTCAACTAGTATCAGAACTAGTAAAGCTTGGATAGAGGCCATAGCTCTAGATATTAGAGCATAGGATCTAAGACGCTTGGAAGACTCCCTTGAGTCTGCCAAGGAACACACAATGAAGTACGAACAAGTAACCAAGTTATTGAAAGAATATGGTCATAAATTGGATAGTTATGAGGCTAGGTTTGGAGAGATCAAAGACCTAATCAGTGGGTTAACATTTCAGCAAAGTTTTTTCTATGAAAGTTAAGTCTGGTAATAGATGAACCAAGTGTTAATCAAGAGCAATTAGGTTGATCCAATAGGGTTACTTGGGATTGCTAGATAAGGGAAAAAGGTCAACATCTTCAACAGGTATACTAACTCAAATGAATTTTCTAGTTTTAATGGGAAAGATGTCTATCAATGGTTATTCAAATGTAACTTGTATTTTGAAATTGTAGAAATGAATGATCCTGAAAAACTCAAACAAACATCCTATTACATGGATAGAAAAGCCTTATATGGGCATTAGAATTTTCTTAAGAACTGCCTTAAGGTCCTATGGAGTGAATAAATTAAGGTTATGTGCTACCATTTTAAGGGTCAAAAGGATCCTCTAAAATAATTGAAAGATCTTAAACAAATGACAAAAATAGAAACTTATATACAAGAATTTGATGTATTCTGGAATAGGGTGGAGATGACGGAGAGGCAGGCTTTAGTATTTTTCCTTAAAGGATTAGAAGTTAATATTAAGAACATGGTCAAAATATTTAAACCAAAAACCTTATAATACAATTTAGCTAGACTATACGAAAATATCATCAGTCACAAATAACCCCACCATTCCTAATAAAACAACACCTACCAAACTACTAGTATTGTCTACCTACAAAAGCCTTTCCTTCTCCAAAATACCATTAAAACCATATTTTTCTATAATAACAACACTGCATAACCAGTTCCCTACAACCACCAGAAGACTCTAACCACTAATATAGACTTTGTTGAAACACCTTACAAACCCGCAAAGACCATTAGAAACAAGGAGTTAGATAAGAGAAGGGTGAAGCGATTATGTTTCTGGTGTGATGAAAAATTTATATAAACATTAATGCAAAAACAAAAGGTTGTATTTCTTATGCATTCTAAAAGATGAAGATGATACAAAATAAGAAGTCCAGGAAGCTAGTAAGGCTGACTTTGATAGTTTCACCCCTCAAATATCCATTGATACCTTGGAAGGTACTTCAGGTTTTCAGACATTAAAAGTAACTAGAAAAGTGATCAAGTCTCCACTTTTTATCATTTTCGATTCAAGTAATACACATAATTTTAACATTCGGGTGGACTAGAAACTAAATTATACCCTCACTCCATTTAGGCCTTTAGTAGTAGAAGCAATAAATAATGGTAAGATAACTTGTGCTCATGTGTACAAGGAATTTATATAAAGAATACAAGGAGTCAAGTTCTTAGCATATGAGTTTGTAATGGAATTAAACAACTATAACATAGTGTTAAGAGTACAATGGTTGGCTACAGTACCATCTTAGATAATTATAATGAATTGTGAATGTCTTTTGTGTGACAAAGGTAGGAGATATTGTTGCAGGGAGACACCCTTGTTAAGCTTTAAACTATTGGTTTCAAACAATTCAACAGCTTTCTTAACAATCCAACTTAGTGAATAAAGGTTAGTTTGTGTAGCCTAAAATTAGTGGAAGAGAGTGATCACATCGTAAGCTCTATTACCACTAACATGCAACTTGGTTCTGGGACCAATTCTACTATAAAAGATTTGTTGAATTCTTACTAGGATATTTTCAAGGAACCCATTAAGCTACCTCCTTTTAAGACGCACGACCATACTATACCCCTAAATGAAGGATCATAACCAATCAATCTCAGACCTTATCGACACTCAAGCTTACAAAAGGATGTAATAAAGAAAATAGTGACAAAGATATTGGATTCCAGCATTGTACAACAGAGCATCAGTCCATTTGCCTCACTAGTGATTTTGGTGAAAAAGAAAGACAATACTTGGAGTTTGTGTGTGGATTATAATATCCTTCATAAGATGATAGTAAAGAACAAGTTATTTATCTTTATAGTAAAAGAATTATTGGAAGAACTAGTGGGAGCCATTCAGCTTAACCAATACACTAGCCATCTTATAAAGCTTAATGAATGACATTTTTAAAAGGCATTTATGAAAATTCATACTCGTCTTTTTTTACATCTTGGTATATAGCCCTATGTTAAAAAAACACGTGAAACAATTACAGATAGTGTTTGACATGCTCAAAAATCAAAGTCTATTTGCTAAGAGAAGTAAGTGTGTATTTTGTAGCTCTCAAATTAAGCATCTAAGACATGTGATAACCAAAACTAGGGAAGCTGCCAATCCTTGTAAGATCTAGGCAATAGTGAACTAGTCATTATTTAGAAACATCAAATAACTAATGGGTTTTTTTTTGGACTAATGAGTTATTACAAGAGGTTTGTCAAAAGGTATGATACAATTTGCAAACCTTTATTATTGTTGATATTTAAACTTTGGATCTTGTTATTTTTAATTTTAATTTTACTTCTTGTTTTTTTTTTAATTTTTAGTTCTTTTATTTCATCTTTAAACCCATAATAATAATTTCTATTTTTTCAAATATAATCTTCATTATTTTAATTATTTTTTAGGATTTTTTTTTGTAACTTTGATTTTTTTTTCAATTTCTTCCTTCAATTCAAAATTATAGGTATTTCTACCATTTACCTTTTATTTCAAATTAGATTATTATTATTATCTTAATTGCTATTTGTTATTCTTATCCTCTTGTATAATTGATATTTTGTATACTCATTTATTGATATTTCAACTTTGCTCATTATTTTTATTTTTAGCTATTTTTTCAAATTTAAATTTTTTTAAATTTCATTCCTGGGTCTATAATTATAATTTGTTATTTTTTTCCAAATAAGATACTCAATTAAGGACTCCTCATTCTTTTTATTTTGATTTTTAATTGTAAATTCTTTTGTGAATTTTATTTCTCCTTTTAATTTTACCTTTCAATTCAAAATTGTAGTCCTCTCATTTACATTTTATTTCAAATTAGGTATTCATTTTCTTAGTTACTATTTTTTATTTTTATCCTTTTGTATAATTGATTTTTTTTATCAATTTCATATTTTAATGTTTGATTTATTGGAGTTAAGATTCATGGTTTATCCAAATGGAGTGCTTTCTGTTTAGTGACGAGTTATTTTTTGAAAAGTTAATATGGTTTTTTTTTGTATTTTTTATTTAGATTTCATCCTTTGATGTTATTTATTTGGAAAAATAGGCTCTATAGTTTCCTTTTATTCAAGTTATCACGATCTTGTGACTTGAGCAGTAAGTTTGGTTTCGTAACCCGATTATTTTTTTATCACTTTTTTTTATATTTTTTAATTTATCCATTAACATTGGATTATCTTGGATTTCATCTTTATAGTTTTTCCCCTTTTAAAAAATGATGTTTTGTTATGGTTGTCGTTATCACCTTTTCTTTTAAAATTTGGTCAATTTACTATTGTTGTTTTTTCTATCATATAATTGAATGAAATCATCTTATGAGACTACAATACGATCTACAACTCAAGTTCTTAATTTGTTTTTTCCTTTTTTAAAACATATAGCAATGTATAAGCATCATTATTCTTATTACAAAAAATAGGTCCAACCTACAACAAAATGTAGGTCACCTATCTAGTTTTTAGCTAAGTAATAAACTTGTTATTTTTGAAAGAATTATACTTGACTTATTTTACATTCAATAATTAATTTGTTTTAAGTGGTCAACTTACTTCATACTCAAATTCTTGTAATGACATCTTTTTTAATATATAAAAAAAAGCATATAATTGTTTTTGATAGGTAAAAAAATAAAACTCTAAAAGTTCAAAATATTATATATGATTTTTTTTAGTGTGTGTAATGGCTAAGTGAAGGTTTTTCACCTATAAATACATTTTATTCACTTCATGAGAACCACCTTCTAACCTTACATTTTACAACACTTCATAGTTACAAAGAATTTTTATCTAAAAAGCTTTCATTATTTTCATAATATTCTCAACGTTTTAAAGTTTGTTTGCATTAAATCACAACTTCACATTCTTGAACTAGGTTGCATTCATAAAGACTTAAGCCTTATTTATTGTAATCTTATCTTCATTATAAGATGTGAAAATTATTATGAGCGACATACCTATTATAAAATTATATGTGGCACTTGAACCACATGAGAAAATATTAGTTATAAGACATTAAAAGGTTTAGATCTTAATCCTTGAAAAATATTAGAGAGAGGTTTTTATAATATTGATTTTGTAAAAAGATTATTGCATCAATGTTGAAGAATTGTATTTCTTAAAATATCAAACTTTTAACTAAACTATAATTGAACCCTCTCCCTTCACTTAAATGCTATTTTAGACTTTTAAAAAACATAGGCACACTTAAACTTGAAGGGGTTGGCTTTCTTAAAAAGTCATTCACCTATATCCTTCTTAATTAAAATGGATGACACATCGTTCACCTTAAATATTTTCTAATTACCAAAGATGATTATGGTGACCAACAAATCTAGGTTCAAATTTTTTAACCCTAAAAACTCAAATTTCAACTTCACCTAAAAAATATAAAAACATTATATAGCGCACCAACTTTGCCTAAAAAATAGAAAAACATTATATAGCCCTCTAAAACCTCATTTCTAATCACACGAATATATTTTAATCAGACTAAAATCATAAAATTAAATTAACTAAAAATAAATTATTATCAAGAATTGATATACCTTTTAGACATCATTGAAGGTAGAAACCTTCCTTTATTGAGTTCTCCTTTTATAGATAAATCTATATACACCTAAATAATAACTATTAATTGTAATTTATTCATCTAAGAGCTTTCTCTCTCCTTTCATAACAACCAGGGATTGAAATGAAACATAAATGAAGTTTCATAATTGAAATATAAAAGTTAAAAAAATAGAGATTAAATATAAAAAAAAGACTTAAGGGACCAAAATTGGACTTTTCGACACACATTTTTATAGCATAAATGGAAGAGGCTCTATTTATTTCTTATATTATCTTTTGTACTTTATCTTTTATTTTATTTTTTTTACAAAAACCTAAAATTATATTTCATAAAATCTATCTTTAATTTAATGAGGAATATTATATGACATATCAGAGATACTAGAATATGCAAATCAAAAGAAATCATACAACATAAACTGATGCTAACATAACTTCAAATGATGAAATTAAACATACATAAAGTTTAACTACCACAATACAATTAATAAAGTATGAGAACTAAAAATCCCAAAGACTTGGAAGGAAAAAAATAGGTATGAATAGTTTAGTGAACAATTTAATGAGAGTAAATTCGTATTTTATTTTAGTTTGTTGTGTTAATAAATGATTAATTAACTATTTACAAGAAGTTTAGATAAATAGTTATCATGATTTTCATGGGATGACATCGTCTGTTGATGATGGAGGCTCTTGTCATGCCTCCTGATGAGAGGTATTGTGTATTGAGCAGGGTTTTAAATCTAATCATAAAATTATGATTAAGGTTCAGAAGTCGCCACCTAGTATTATGATCATTAGAAACTTATGGTCTGCGAGAGTCTGAGTAAGAGATTGGTTGTGCATTGTGTAAGGGGAAGACGCATCACCCCCAGTGCACCTTACCTAAGTTGAACTGCATTATTATTTGATTACTTTTTCTAGGTCGGGTATCTGTTAGTCTTTTCTAAGGCTCAAAGAACATTTATCTTCGTGAGAGAGTATCTACCTTATTGGATAAAATCCTAACTATTCTAAAATCTGAATTTTAACATCATATTTATTTATATCTTGTATTTTTAATACCTCAAGGTGTACATTATCATGTAATTTTACGCCCCACAAATATTAAAGTTTCCATCTAAATTCTAAAAAAAAAGGATTGAAAAAGAGATTTTTAACATGTTAGCCATATCCTAATAGATAATCATAAACTAGTTATGATATCCATTTTTGGATTATAAAATAAAACATGAAAAAGATGCAACCTTGTTTTTTTCATAAAAAACATACTTGGAAAAATTTCAAGATTTAGTTGTATATGACAAAATATGTTTTTCAAAAATGTTTAGAATTTTTTATAATTTCGGAGGAAACCAGATATTTTAATATCAAATTTGTATTTTACAATGTAAATACACGACCCGATATTATGCAAAATTGGTAAAAAAAAATATGTGAGAAAATCATAATTTTTTTGAAATAATTGTTTTTTAATTTTTAGATTTATATAAAAAAATCATAACCCACTACATGAACAGTGGACATAAATTATAATTCACATTCTACTATTCAAAATAGTGAAACTCCATGGTGAATATGAAGGACCAGGGGAAAGGTGGTAGACCACCTAGCATGGCAGTTATGGATGGCTGGCAAGGGAGGACAACTTGAAGTCAGCTGTGGAAATGGTGGTGGAGTTGGCTATAGAGAGGAGAGAGAAATTGAAAGTGGCTTTTGGTGGTCAGCTAGTGGTTGAGTTGACTTCCTATGGTTGAAAGACCAGTGGTGATGGTGGTGGCGGCTGAAGGCCACGGTGGAGAGAGAAAGAAAGAAGAAAATTTATAAAAATTGGCAGAAAAACTAGTTTTTTGTCTAATTTTGGACTCAATTTTCTCCTCCCTCAGGCCATCAAATCCACCTTTATTTATAGGTGATGGAAAAGGGTAATCTTGTCTACATTGGAGAAAAATTTCAGCCCTTAATTTAGATAAAAAGGATCTCAACTATTGACTTAAAGTAGGCATGACACACTGTCAAATTATCAAATCTACAGCTGCAGGTTGCTTGAGTTGGTCTCTTTGAGGTGGTGTCACATCCGTTTATTTGCCAGTGAGCTGGTGCCGACCATATCTTGATGTAAATGGATATTTAGTGATTAGTTTCATGTAAATTTTGGCAAATTTGATAGACATTAGATACATTAAATGTAGCTATAAAGTAGGTAATCAAACTAGCTATTTCAGGGATTTAAAGAAATAGATGAACAATGTCAAAAACCTGTTTTTGGTCAAAATTCATTTCTGTCCTTTCTCTTTCAATTGCTTTTAATTAAACCCCTAATTAACCTTAAAATTTTTCAGTTAAGGTCCTGATGAACTTTAATTGGAACTCCAAAGTTACACGCCTATTGCGATATCATCCCTAATCTCAAATTTCTCTAAATTAGCCCCTAATTAACCCCCAAACTTCAATTTTCTTGCAATTTGACTTCTAATTTCAATCAATTAACTTGATAAAAATTAAATTTGATCTTTTAAAATTTCAATCTTCTCAATTAAGCTATAATTAGGCCTCTAAACTTAATTTTTCATATATTAAGCCCCAAATAAAATTAATTTGACCCATTTAAAGTAAATTAAGTCCTTGCACTTAATTAAATTCTTTAATTGGACTCAAATTAATTCTTAAACATAATTAAAATTAAATTTAGCCCATGATTAAATTAAATTAGCCTATTAAAAATTTAGTTATATCCCCAAACTTAATTTTTATGCAAATTCATTCAATCATCATTTAATTTGACCTTGAATTTGTATTGTTTTCTCCATTTCTAGGTACAACGAGGTATAATTAGGCCTTGAACTTTCTTAAAAAATTATAGCTTGATTCCCCAACCTGCATTCTTTATGTTGCCATCTTTTATTTTTATTTTTATTTAAAAAAAGATAATTTTAGAAGATTATGACAATGATATCATATTAATTTAATAATTATGACAGAAATGTGATGCTAACTTTGCCATTCATATATATAAAATGAAAAAAACTGACTTTAATTAATTGAAAAGATGGTGTTTTCATAAATACCTAAAGGTCATTAGTCTAGATACTTATTACCCTTTGTAAAATAAATTTATGTTATTTGACAATTTACTTAACTTTTTTCTCATTTTAGATTAATCAATATGATAGTTATGGTATTATATAATAAACTAAAATGTATGGAGGAATTGCAATAAATAAATTGACAATGGATTTTTAGATGAGTTTTTCAAAACACATAACATAATAAAAATAATAATTTAAAATTTTTCTCAAGAGTCCCAAAAATTCTATTAGACAAACTAGGATTATATAAGGTTTAACTAAAGATTACTTGAATATTATTATTTTTTTTAAGATTTGATAAACTCTTCATAATTATATTATTAAAAATTACAACTTGTCTAATTATTCGATCTCTAATAATAATCTACTCAAACCAATGGATCATAAAATATCAAGAAGGCATGTTAAAAAAGAGGGATCGCTATGTATTGAAAGCCGACTCTTTTTTTTTTCAAGTGTTTTTGTATTATTCAATAAAATATTTCTCAGTAAAAACTGAGGTATAACATTCTACTTATTTGTTAATTCGATAACCTTATAAATAATAAAATATCATTTTTTCCCCTAAATAATATTATCACATATTTTATTTCATGATAAATTTATGAATTTATGCAATCAAGTCATCTCTTGATTTTTTTAGGTCTATAATTATAATATACTATATAAATTATGTTATAGTTCTTAATTTATAAAACTTCTATTCTATAAAATTAAGAAATGATCCATTATCCTAGGTGAATCAAAGAAAATTCTTTAATTTGTTCTCAAATAAAATGTAATTAATATAGGATATTACAATTCTAAATCTAGAAATAATCAAGTAAAGAGTTGATTAAATAAATTTTTAAAGTTAGAATATTGTATAGAACACTCGAACCAAAAGAAAAAAAAAGAGTTAGCTTTTAAAAGTATAATAATTTCTCTATTCTAAAATATTTTGAGAGATTTCTCAATATTAAAGATGAACATTTAGATGACTTGTGATCTATGACAACTTAACTTTGAAACAAATACTTAAAAACTAATAAAATTTAGATAATATGCACATAAACTTTAAACAATTCTAGATCTGTTTGAAGGAATACTTTAAACACTATTTTGATGAGTTAAGAATTTTATAATTATAACCACCTTATAATTTTATTTAAAAAATATTTTTATTCAAGATTATATATATGTTTTATTTTTATTTTAGATTTATTAATAAAATATAAATGATTTTTTTTAAAAATTTATTAATAAAAAAATATGTTTTTTATATGACTAAAACCAATGCCATGTATGCTAAGTGTTTATTGAATATTAAAGTGTACTATTTTTTTTAAAATACTTTTAGTTTGTAATAAATGAAAATAATTTTTGTTTAGATTTTTTAATATTAACAAAACAATATAATAAAATATAATTTAATATATACATTTTTTTTTTGAAGATAAATGTAATGCAGGTGGAAAGAGTTTCCAAAGAGGCAACACCCTATCTTTCCCATCCCAACGTTACATCAGCCACCCACCCTCTCTGTCCACATGTGTGTGTATATATATATATATTCCCATCGCACATGTCATATCACATCCTATCACTTATCTTTCTTATTTATTGTATATTCCCATATTTGTCATGTCATGCATATCATGCCTGCATTGGCAGTGGCTGATGATGACGTGGCATTATTTACAGTCACTCTTAGGCTTAAAAATAAACAAGTTCTTGTTTAGGCAACCATGGAATATGGATGAAATGTTTTTTTTTTTTTCTTTTTTATTATTTTGGTTTCAGCTTTAAAGAATGAATCGAGAGAGACGCATGCAAAAACTCATCATGCTGTCCTCTGCCGCGCCTTTATGGTTCCTCCCTCCTCCTCTTTTTCTCGTAAGCTCCCCCCCTCCCATTCGCGCATTTTATTACTCTCCCTTTTCTTTTTGCCCCTCTCTCTGTCCCTAATTTACTCCCTTGCCATTGACTTCTTCAGCTCCTAAAATCTATTTGAAATACCTGCCGTCGTCAGCATGTATTTAACATCAACGACAGCCTTCGATCCCACCCAGGTTATAAAAATATATAGAAAATATAATTTACATTTTAAGTTAATCTTAAGGTTATTTTTCTCTCAATTCCTCTTAAATATATAGAAATTCAAACCCTAATTAATTACAACAATTAGCACTAAATAATAATAATAATAATAAAACAAGGCACGTGGAATAATAAGGAACACAACCAAGGCAGGCAATCATAAACAAATTAACCTAAAACAATTTTTAACTGTCACACCAAAATGATCCGAAAGGACATATCTGTCATTACAAAACTCACCCATCTGAAAAGAAAAGAAGGAACTTCCCATTTCCCCACACAGTGGAAAGGAAGTTTGAAGAGTGAAAGAAAAGTCTGTTCTCTCTCTTCTCTCAAAAAGCCGAATGTGACAAACCAATGAGAAAGACACACATAATACACAGACAGACAACACTGCAAAATCCTCAAAAGCGAAGTCACTGCCCACCACCACACCACACCACACCACACCACCACCGCCTACTACTACAAGTACTGTTGTTGTTCCTTCCTTCATCCCCCCCCCCCTAGTTCCAAGTTCTAATCCCCTTCGACGAGCAAGGTTGTCCCTCTCCTCTTCCTCCCTCCCTTCCTCTCTTCTTCAACAGTAAAGATATTTAGAGAAAGAAGAAAACAAATTCTATAATTTCATATTGCAAAGCCGCCATTAAAAAGGAATCAATTTCCGTTTTGTTTCTTTCTTTTCTTTCCCCAGTGAAGTGAGGGCCAAAAAGGGATTGTAAGGAAATGTTTCAGCGGTTAGGGACGATTGGTTCTCGAGTTTGGATCGGCCATGCGGTGCCGCAAAAGTAGAGATCTCTCTCTGGCTGGTGAATGTTTTGGGGTTTTGTGGCTGAGACAGATCGTTTGGTGTGGAGCTCTGATCTCGAAAGGTTTATGCTCTTCTTGTGTTTGGGGACTGTCTGATAAGTAGACAAAATACAAGGATGAGGAGGATAACGATGTATCCATCCTGGACGTCGTTGTCCCTTGTGGGTTTTTCTCTATCTTTACATTTCACAATCAGCGGCCATTAAAAATCCAAAAAGCACTTCAAATTCTGGTTAAGTAAGAGAGACTAGCTGGGCTTAGTTTACTTTTATTTAGGCCGTTTGAGTTTTAACAAGTGTCTCCCAGCTGTACGTGTGTGTTTGTTCGGGCCCTTCCTTCCCTTTCCTTTCTTTAAGCTGGTAAAGGTGTTGTAATCTATGATTAAAAGACGTGACGTAGGTGGATTTAAAGCTGCACGAAGTTGGTTCAAGGTGTGATTAAGCACAAGAAGGTAGTTGAGTTAGAAGAGGCACTCAAGGGGTTTTCTTGGGATCTTGTTGGGCCTTAGGAATTTAGGAGCTTGAAAGGGAAAGAACCCGCCCCACTTTGTGTGGTTGTTGTGTTGCAAATATATATTCGGTGGGTATTTGTGAGGTTGAATTTGAATATGGCAATGTCCTGCAAGGATGGTAAGCAGCCTATCATGGACAATGGCAAGTATGTCCGGTACACGCCTGAGCAGGTCGAAGCCCTGGAAAGGCTCTATCATGATTGTCCGAAACCCAGCTCCGTTCGCCGCCAGCAGCTCATTAGGGAGTGTCCAATTCTCTCCAACATTGAGCCCAAACAAATCAAAGTTTGGTTCCAAAATAGAAGGTATAATAATAAATTACTGGTTTCACAGCCAAGAAAACAGATTTTCGATTTTTTTATAACGTTTTTGTTTGACATGTTAATTAGACGTACTTCGCTTGTATAGAAGAAAAAAAATGGAAAGGTTTTTCTCCTTTAACTTTTGTACTCCGGCTGGATGCTCCTTGATGGACAATGTGATTTTTGAAATTCTGGATTTGCTATCTTTCCATGATTTTATCTTAGAATTCTTTTGTAATGCTTGTTATATTCTTAAGATGTCGAGAGAAGCAGAGGAAAGAGGCGTCTCGCCTCCAGGCGGTGAATAGGAAGCTGACTGCAATGAACAAGCTTCTGATGGAAGAGAATGACAGGTTGCAGAAGCAGGTGTCGCAGCTGGTGTATGAGAATGGGTACTTTCGCCAACATACCCATAACGTGAGAATTCTGCCTCTTTTTTCTTGCTATATCATCCGCTGCATATCATAACATGCTTGGTTACTGGGAACTTGAAAGGGACAGTAAATTGGAATTTTGTAATTGCTGATTAGATGTGGGAAAAAAAATTTCTATTCGCTATAACTTGTTAGCAATCAAGGGGTGCGCAATGTAAACGCTTTTCTTTTTGTTAGAGAAAGAATTTTTATTATTTATTTACTATTGAATTATGTGGAAATTGAGATAGAGACGGTTTGTTTTCTTTCAGACACCGCTTGCAACCAAAGATACAAGCTGTGAATCAGTGGTGACAAGCGGTCAACACCACCTGAAACCTCAGCATCCGCCAAGGGATGCTAGTCCTGCAGGGTTAGTGGGGTTCTGGTTGTTAGGTCCTTTTCTGTTGTGGTGCTTTGTGACCACTTGGTTGTGTGTATGTACGAGCTAGTGTGGAATTTCGAATTCATGCTTTGTATTTTTTCTAGGCTTTTGTCCATTGCAGAAGAGACTTTAACAGAGTTTCTTTCAAAGGCTACTGGAACTGCTGTAGAGTGGGTCCAAATGCCTGGAATGAAGGTATCTCTCAGTGCTCTTTTTTTTTACTTTCATAAATTAAGAACTGTTTTATCTTGTAAAAAAAATTGCAAAATTTAATCAGCTAAATTATTTTATTTTATTTCTTTAATTGTTTTGTATATAAATATGCAAAGACGGAACTAAGTTGATCTCCTCATTACAAGAATCTATAATGTCAGGCTACTGAATGCTAGAACTTTCTGTCAACTTTTTTCAAATGATGGTTTGATTTGAATTTCTTGGTCAGAAAATACATTCTTTGTTCTTTGTCCATTTTTAGCATTATGCGTGAATTCCACCAACTGATTTTCACCAAGTTGAGTTTTTCTAATCTGTTTCTTCATCACAATTTCCTTTTTTCAAATGTAGCCTGGTCCGGATTCCAGTGGAATCATTGCTATTTCTCATGGTTGTACTGGTGTGGGAGCACGAGCTTGTGGCCTAGTGGGTCTCGAACCTGCAAGGGTAAGTGCACTTGGTTTGCCATACCATTACTGAGTTGCCAAGGTTATGTAATAGATTGTGTTCCTTCCAGGTTGCTGAAATCCTCAAGGATCGGCCATCATGGTTTCGTGATTGCCGAGCTGTGGATGTGCTTAATGTGCTGCCCACCGCAAATGGTGGAACCATTGAACTGCTTTATATGCAGGTAAAGGACTAATCATCATGCATTTATTGTCTCTGTTAAAACCTTATAGCTGCAATTATTTAATTACTTATATTTTTTTAATTGAGGATATAGCTCTATGCACCAACTACGTTGGCACCTGGTCGTGACTTCTGGTTGTTGCGATATACTTCTGTTTTAGAAGATGGAAGCCTTGTGGTATGCTCCCAAACTCTTAAAATTTGTAATTCTTAGAAAATTTAGTAGAATTATTTACTTTCTACTTCTGCAATATGCAGGTATGTGAGAGATCACTGAAAAATACTCAGAATGGCCCGAGCATGCCACCAGTGCAGCATTTTGTGAGAGCAGAAATGCTCCCAAGTGGGTATCTGGTACGGCCTTGTGAAGGTGGCGGTTCAATCATACACATAGTTGACCACATGGATTTGGAGGTAGGATGTGCTGAACACATTTTTTTTAAATTTTTTTATAAACTGTGATGTTGAATTTCTATTTGACCCAAGATCATAACTTGATTACTGATTTCTTCAACTAGCCTTGGAGTGTGCCTGAAGTACTACGGCCGCTGTATGAATCCTCAACTGTACTTGCTCAAAAGACAACAATGGTGGTAAGCAATTTTTCTACCTTTTATGTCATGAACATTTAATGGATGTACAGAAACACTGATGTAGTTTGGGTGATGCAAGTGTAACTTCTGAACCAGACGGGGACTGATATTTCAATAATGTATATCCTTTCCATTCAGGCTCTACGCCAGCTGCGGCAGATAGCTCAGGAAGCTTCTCAGTCTAATGTGACCAACTGGGGCAGACGACCTGCAGCTTTACGAGCACTGAGCCAGAGGTTGAGCAGGTATTAATATCTTCTATTATTTGATAGTAACTGATTCAATCCATTAATGATCTGCCAGTTAGAATCTAATGTAATTTTGGCAGGGGTTTTAATGAGGCTCTCAATGGATTTAGTGATGAGGGATGGTCAATGATTGGAAATGATGGCATGGATGATGTTACTATTCTCGTGAACTCATCTCCTGACAAGTTGATGGGTTCAAATCTTTCCTTCACTAATGGGTTTCCAGCTGTCAGCAGTGCTGTGCTGTGTGCTAAAGCATCGATGCTTTTACAGGTAAATTGTGCGCTATGTGTCTTATATGTAACCTCAACAATTAGGTTCTTGCAATAGGGAATTGTATTGTTCTTTATTTATGGATTGTTTTTACAATACCAAGAGATGCATAGTATAACTACTTCATAAAATTGAATACAAAGAAAGGCTGACAATTTGTTTCTAATGAAGTCATAATTTGAATCTTGTTGTTTGTCATCTTTTACTCATGCTGTGCACTTTACTTTTTCAGAATGTCCCTCCTGCAATCCTTCTCAGATTCTTGCGAGAGCACAGGTCAGAATGGGCAGATAACAATATCGATTCTTATGCAGCTGCAGCAGTTAAAGTTGGTCCTTTTAGCTTACAAGGTTCTCGAGTTGGAAGTTTTGGGGGTCAAGTTATACTTCCGCTGGCTCACACTATTGAGCATGAAGAGGTGTGCCATTTGATCGTGCTTTTACAGCTTGGACAATGCCTTGTATCATAAGTTCAACGTGGGTGTTATATTTATTATTTTCACCTTTGTCTTGCATCTGATAAGCTCTGTGTTCATTAGTTCCTGGAGGTCATAAAAATGGAAGGTGTTGACCATTCTCCTGAAGATCCAATAATGCCCAGAGATGTGTTTCTTTTGCAAGTAAGACCTTTCTTTTCTATGCTTTCTGTGTTTCTCTCTTAGGCAAGACGAGCTTGTTTTTCCTGTCCCAAGTCAGCAGATCAATCTTCAAACAAAGCTATGGAGTGAGGGAAATCAGTGAGAGTTCTCATGTACTTTTATAATGGACCCACTATGTACTATTTTGGAATGTACTACAGAATTTGAAAGACAGAAATAGTTGTGTAGATCTCCCCCATTGGCCATTTTTGTTCAGATAGGAATTAGTGGAAATCAGCTTTTCCTTCTTTTGAAAGATCACATTTTGGTTTCATAGCAAGAACAAGTTTTTAGAGTTGAAGTTTAAAATGAAAAGAAAATTTGCTTCATGTTTCCAATTCTCTTCCAAAATATATTTTTGAGTTCCTGAATTGCCAATCACCTGGGTATCCTGTAAAGTATGGGGAATCTAGTTACCCCTGGTTTGGGTTATGTATTTTGAGTATCCTTAATTAGACCTGGGCTGAGATTGCACCACTTGATTCATTTCAATCTTTTATCTTTTGATGACATGCATTATTCTTCTGGTTCTCTTCTTATTTGCTCCACCTGTTCATCTTTGACAGCTTTGTTGTGGAATGGACGAGAATGCTGTTGGTGCATGTGCTGAACTTATATTTGCTCCCATTGACGCTACTTTTGCTGATGATGCACCGCTTTTACCTTCTGGTTTTCGCATCATTCCCCTTGATTCTGGGAAGGTTAGCTTACTTGATTCTGAAATAGTTTATTTCTCCATGCCTATTTATTAGGCTGTCAATTAATGCATTGAAAAATGATGCAGGAAGCCTCCAGTCCAAATCGTACCTTAGATCTTGCGGCTGCTCTTGAAGTCGGACCAGCTGGAAACAGAGCATCCAGTGATCATTCTGCTAATTCTGGTTGCACAAGATCTGTAATGACAATCGCTTTTGAATTTGCATTTGAGAGCCACATGCAAGAACATGTAGCATCAATGACTCGGCAATATATCCGCAGCATTATATCTTCAGTTCAGAGGGTGGCATTAGCACTATCTCCTTCTCATCTTGGTTCACAGGCTGGTCTTCGGTCACCACTGGGTACTCCTGAAGCACAAACACTTGCTCGTTGGATCTGCCAGAGCTACAGGTGCGTCGGCTGTTCCCTCTCATAGATGTTATCTTGATCAGAATGGGTCATTTTGTGACCTGGGTGATAATCCAGGGCATTCAGCTGAACAAGTCAATTTAATTATCTGAGAGATGTTGCCTGATGAAGAAGTCATTCTAGCCTGTCTTCTCCCATGAGAAATAGATTTTTTTTGTTGTTATTAAATTCTCTTTACTATTGTTACATAATTTTAAAATGATAATGAATTTGAACATGTTGATAAAACTTTTTCTGGATTCTAATAGGATGGTCTGGTATACACGGGAGAAAATATGTGGACTGAAAAAGAATTGATTTTATGTTTTGGTCAAAGTGTTAAAGAACCATCTCAACCTAAAAATTTAAACTGTTTGGTGAGGTCCTAGGATATGATTTATATTATTCTCCAACAAACCTTTTTAAGTGAAAGCCCTTTGGGCTTGAAATTTGCACAGGTTCATATTAACTTGTGCTTGATTTTTATCAAATAAATAGGGATGGTGAAATTCGAACTCATGACCGTTTGATCATTAAGGCTCTGATATCATGTCGAAGAACCATCTCAACCTAAAAGTTTAAACTATTAGGAGAGGTTCTAGAATATGATTTATATTATTTTTCAACACAAAGAACAAATTCCTTCAAGTTTCTTGTTGCTGTTAAATGCTTTTCTATAATCTATGAAGTGACTACATTTTCCAAAGAAAATTTGAACTTGGACAGTAGAGATATTTAATTGACTGAACACTTGCTAACTTTATTTAATACTTGGTCACAACTTTGCAGGAGCTATTTGGGTGTGGAGCTGCTCAAATCCAATGGCGAAGGAAGTGAATCTATTCTGAAAACCTTGTGGCATCATTCAGATGCTATTATGTGCTGCTCACTGAAGGTGTGCATGACAACAACATATCCTGCTTTCCATTTGCCATTAATGATAGAATAGTTGGACAAGGATTTAGGAATTATGGGGGCCTACACAAACATGATATTAAATTGAACAAAGGCATATCTGCCCATGAATGTTCCCTGTTACCTTTAAAAGGAGAAACTTCTATAATATGACTATGGTCTATCTTCTACTATACAGTTACTTGCATGTGTAACTTGAAGTTTTTGGAGTCTGTTATAAATGATTATTTCTGGACATATCTTGTTGTATTTGTCATGTGCTGGAAAACTTGTTGAGCCAACAAAATATTATTATCATTCTCATGTTCCTAGAGTTAATTTTTCATGCATATAATGCAAGTTGAATAAGTATTGTCAGTTTTTTTGTTTAACATGCATTGCTATTTTGTATTCAGATCTGAATTCAAATGCCATTATCATGCTGAAGTACTACCTCAGCTCTGTTGCTAACCATTTGTATTCAAAGGAATTTGGTCTTGAACTTGGGTGAATTTTACAGGTGTTGCCCATCTTTACTTTTGCAAACCAAGCTGGACTTGACATGCTTGAGACAACCTTAGTTGCACTGCAAGACATAACTTTGGAAAAGATATTTGATGATCATGGAAGAAAAACTCTCTGCTCAGAATTCCCACAGATTATGCAACAGGTTTTCCCTTCTCTCTTAAATCTTAGTGAAGGAAAAATGAATCCAGGTTAAATTGAGATTTATATTCTCCAAATGCCACCACAAAAGGACAAAAAATCACTATGCTTAAGAACAAGCTTTAGCTTTCATTTCTTCCACTTTATTATTTTTGGTTTCTCATTTATCACAAGTAGTTATTGCCCATCTAATTGCTTTTGGTCTTACACTAGTGTTTGGTTAAGGGCCACTTTGCTTTGAAAGCAAAATACATAGCATTTTGAAATGAAATTGCTTTGTGTTTAGATCAAAGCAGGGTGCCTAAGCTTAACCATAAGCAAAACTGTTTATTTTGGGGCCTATTTTATTAAGTAAAAATATAAATTTTTAAAAGTTCAGGAGCCAATCACCCAACACTGCGCTACACATGGTACTTTCTCAACAAATTGTGTACTGCAACACAACACAAGACGACAGTCAAACCAATCACAACATTGCAAGACCAAAATGGCGTGTTTTTGTATATGTTTGGTAGCAACCATTTACATAAATCTATCATTTAAAACTTTAATTTTCCTAAGATGCTTGTATTTGTTTTTTTTTTTTTTAATTTTCTATAATTCTAGATTTGTTGATTTGCTTGAATAACCTTGATTTATTTTGAAAGAAGATAAGGGAGGAGATTGAATTTCCATCAGTCATGTTAAATTACAAATTTGCCCTTGTTTTTTTCTTTAGGTTTCTCATTTTTTTCTTAATGTTTGGCCTGACTCAATTTGCACTGGCCAATGGGGGTTGACCTCCTAGATACATGTTTTGTATTTTTTTTTCATTGAAAATCAAACTCAACAATAAACGCAAAACCTTTTCTTTCCCACAATGGCGTACTTCATGTTTATATCTGGAAGTTTATTACCAAGCTGATAGCAAATCTCTAGTCAAATCTAAGCTTATTCTGCATGTAGACCTAACATGTTCGGGCAAATGCACACGTCAATCAATAAACAATGAAGCATAATAATGTTTGTGTAGAGATTATTCCATCAATAAAGTACGTGTCATATTCTGAAAAATAATGTAGTATTGAAGCATGATATGCTAAAGAATAACATCTTTTGCTTTGGGCAGTTTCCCCCCATAAGATATTGTAGTGGGTATCCTGGCCTGGCTTTGGTTGGTTCAATATCATCATCTTATTTATGTTTTTCTCTTGCTAGGGTTTTACTTGTCTTCAAGGTGGTATCTGTTTGTCAAGCATGGGCAGACCAGTTTCATATGAAAGAGCTGTGGCCTGGAAAGTGTTGAATGATGAAGAAAATGCGCATTGCATCTGCTTTATGTTTGTAAACTGGTCTTTTGTCTGAGACTTGAAACCAGAATCTAGTGGGGTGGCTGATTTAAGAGTGAGAACTCTATATCCGTCTTATTTTGCTGGCTTGTATTTCTTTTATGTATAACATATTGTAACCGTGGAGCACCTAGTTCATTTGCTATGTTATAAACTTGTGTGGGGTTCATTATCGTAGAGATTATGGACGAGACAGATTATGGTCGAGACGGTATAGTTGCCGGGGATCAATTTGTTTGTCTGGTTTGTTCTTAAAGTCCTCACTTGGGTCTATGTTTTGATTATTGCAACTGAAATCTGTCAATTGTGGTTTTTCCTGTGTTGCTTACAGGGATGTTCTGTGGTGATTATTTGTGTCTGAGATAAGTTAGGCAGGTTCTTTCTGCGTCCGCAATCATAGATTAACTAATGAATCTGTAAGGAACCTAGGTTGCTGTTTTAGATTTATTTGCATTACGCAATAGGGGTTTTATCCGAAAGACTTTTTAAGTAGAATTTGTCTCCTGAAGTCCAGTCGTCCATGAACTTTGCCCCTTTTTCACCAACGAGCTTATACCTTTGTGCATCCTTGTAATCTTTAATGTGTTTAAAAGTCTTCTTTTATCATTTTAATCCTGCACGTTACAATTTGTATTCTTCATCGTCAAGGCTTTCGTCAGCAGGTGCTCCTCACAGCATGAAGGCTTTGTTAATGTATATCTTGATCCTTAAATTGGTGTTCCATCAACGACTTGTTTGCTAGAAGTTTTGAAGCAAAATGGACGTTAGTGTAAAAATTCATTTGAGCACATAACATAAAATTTGTGGGAAAATGACATTTATCCTGTTATAGTTTAGTTGCTATTAAACTATATTTATTTATTTATTATAAATTATAGCTTGCATCTCAGTTTATAGTATTTTACATCTTCATTGATGCTTGCAAAGAAAAAATCAATAATTTTTTTTTTTGGATTATTGACATGTTCTAATGAATAATTAAAGACTTTTAATATTAAAAATTAAAAAAAACCTTTAACCGCAACACTCATACCATAAATGAGACGCTGTGATTTCAATATCAAAAGGAATTTATACGAGGATTTTTTTCCCGAGCAACTATCCCTATTATTACCTTAGACAAGGCAGTCTTCAATTTTTCTTTCAATTCTTTGGTATTCGCTGGTAATTAATTTTTTTTAAAAGTGATTTTTATAGAAAATTAATTTTTTAAAAATAAATTAATTTTTAATATTTGATAAATAAATTAAAAATTAAAAATTGTTTGTTTATGGCATGAAAAATAAGTTAAAAAATAATTTATTTTTTTAATTTTATTAAAAAAATAAAGATACAAATTTAAAGAATGATAAAATTTAAAAATATTAATTTTATAAATTATTTTAAATAAAATATATAGTAATAAAAATGATATGTATTAAATTTGATGGGTGAAAAAGTTGAAGGAGAATGAAATTTAAAAAAATTAATTTAATAATTAATTCAAATAAAATAAATAACAATACAGAAATTAATGTGTAAATCTGATAAATATAAAATTTTAAAATAAAAGAAAAAAATAACAATAAAAAAGATCAAAATTGATATAAAAATAAAATAAAATAAAATTTTAAAAGATGAAATTGAAAATAAAAATAAAAATTATAATTCAAAAAAATAAAAAAATAAAAAAATTGACAGCCAAGTTTGAAATAATCAAGAGATGTTTTTTAATTTTTAATTTTTTTTATAATTTTTGAAAAGTATATTTTAATTAAAATAAAAAAAATACTTTTGTAAACCAGGTTAAATTTCTTTTTTAACTAAAAATATTTTTGATTGATTAACTTTGTAAATAAAAATACATGAAAAAATTTAAAAAATAATTTACAAAAAAATATTTTTCATTAAATAAACATAGCCTAACAACCATTAATGATATGAAAAAAAAAGAGAGGATAACAAACAAAATGACTATTGATCTTGCGGGATTTATTTTTCAGAGAACTAATCGAAGAACTCACCTCATACTAAGCCTGAAAGCAGTGACGGTCCTGTAAGCTTGGTTGGAGTTGGCTGATTACACCAAGGAAAACTAAACTTGACCCCCTTCAATTCAAGGAAACATTTTCATTCCTTTCGTTTATGAACTTGAAAAAAGAAAAAAAAAAGCGAAGCAGAGCAAAGCTAGTATAATAATGGTTGCATTACTGCACAAGCCAGAAGTTCACGGTGGAGGAAAAAGTACTACGAATTTGTGGGTCCAAACACCTACAGACTCAAACATCGATCTCATACATGTTAAAATAAAAACTGGTGTATAGAAAAATATCCTGCAAATCATGGGCACAAGAGCACCCCCACCCCCTGATCATTAACGAGTACTGATCCCCCCCCCCCCCCCCCCCCCCNTCAATATATCCTTGAGAATATTAAAGTGCCAACTAATGGAAAGGAAGAACAATGAAAGGTAATTACAATGAAACAAAAAAAAGTAACTTATACATATAAGGTTGATAACAAGATAATAATTAATGGACCTTTTAAATACAATTAATTAACAGCAAAGCAACCAAATCTTGAAAAAAGATATTTGGCTAGAGAAATGTGGCAGCAAGCATATAAGGAAAACATTGGCTAAAAATAAATATGTTTAGAAAAATACAATTGTTAAAGATAAGCAAATGAGGTTATAATGGCAATAGAAGTAATGTATGTCAAACTCATGAAAATTAAAATTATCAAGGTAAATATTCTTGCTTATTTTTTTTAAAGAAAAAGATTAAAGAATTGAATAACTTAAGAAAATCAGTAAATTATTTCAATCATCCAATAAAAAAGGTGGTCAAGAATTTTTTATCATTTAATTTAATTAATTTATTTCATTATATGTCTTGTCAAATGTTTATATAAATTCTACATGAGTTGATTGTAAACATATAATAAGATTATTAAATAATATCTTTCTAGGAGTATTTATTTTTGTAGGGAGGGTGAAAATTGCTTCCAAATGATTAGATGAATGGAAAGATTGTTGTTACTATATTGATTTCATGATTCGAGTATGATCCCTTTTAACAAATCCAGTCATCTAGAATGTTATTGTTATTGTTGTTTATAGGGTTACTAAGAAAAGGAAAACGTATCTAGCCATTTAGAATGTTATTGTTATTATTGTTATAGGGTTACTAAAAAAAAGAAAATGTTTGTTAACATAAAAAGATAGAGTAATACTATTGCTAACACTAATAAATAAATAAATAAGTCAAAAAGAAAAAAACACATCATCATCATCATAATTATCATTATCATCAACAATTGAAAATAATAGAATTTATTAAGTTATGCCTTAGCCAATCTTCTTATTTATATATATGTAGTAGAACATGACAGTAACTGTAGGGATTACAATATTTAAATAATCCTATATTAATTTTTAATATATATATATATATATATATATATATATATAATATGCCCCCTTAAGCTAAGCGTGGGGGATCAACTTGAAGCTTAAATTGAAAAGCAGTAAAAGATGCAATAGGAAGTGGTTTAATGGAGACATCTACAAGTTGATCCCAAAAAGGAACAAAATGAATCTGAATCTTTTTCTTGGTAATGTGATCGTAGAAAAAGTGATAATCCACTTCAACACGCTTAATACAAGCATGGAAGATAGGATTTGTTGAGAGATAGGTAGTGCTAAGATTATCACACCAAATAGTAGGAATAGAAACTGAGGGAACCTGCAGATTTGTTAACAAGTATTGAAGCCAAATGACTTTAGTGGTACCATCAGCAAGGGCTTTATACTTAGCCTCAGTAGAGGAGCGAGCAACCAATTATTGCTTGTTGGATTTTCAAGAAATTAGTATCTAACCAAAAAAGATAAGATAGCCATTAGTAGATTTATGATCATTAATACTACTAGCCTAATTTGTATTTGTAAATCCATGTAGAGCAAAAGAGAAGCCTCGAGTAATATGAAAACCATAAGATATCATACCTTTAAGATAGCGTAGAATACATTTAACAGCGACATAATAAGAATTTGTATGAGTATGCATAAATTGACAAACTCTGTTAATAGCAAAATATATATTTGAATGGATGAAGATAAGATATTAAAGAGAACCCATGATTTGATATAAGAATGAGTGATCCAGTAATATAATGACTTTCAAAAGGGAGACTAGAGTATTAATAGGTTTGCAGAAAGTCATATCAGCTTGGATGAGGATTTTAAAAATATATTTATGTTGACACAACATTAAATCCATACCGATAGACTGAACTTCAATACCCAAAAAGTAGTGAACAACACCTAAGTCACAAAGGTTGAACTCAAAGTTTAGTAACTGTATTGGGTGATGAAGCACAACAGAGTTGCAACCCATAAGTAGAATATCATCAACATATACTAGGAGATAGAAGATATTAATACCATAAATGATACGATCCAAGCAAGGTCAAATTTGGATTTTGATGTAAAATGTGCAACTATCCAGTTTTACGGCAATAGTCATAATTCTCAATCAGACCATTGGATCGAGCTAAAATTTTACATGGAGTCTCCTGACATATTGTATTATCTTGGATTAAAATTTCAGATCAATTGGAGCTCAGGAAGGCATTTCAATATGGGTCAACAGAGGCTGTATGAATTTTGTTATTTACTTCCTTTTGACTTGTGGACTTTCTATTTGGTTAGGATTCTTTTTCTAAAAGGATGTGCCAACTTATTTTGGGAATTTTCGAGTTCCACAAAGATCTTTAATGAGCTGCAATAAAATCTTCAAGTGTGGCAAGGATTCATTAATGTTTTAGAATCCTTTTCTTACAAGGATTCCTTATTCACCCTAGCTACAAAAGAAAAGAAGACTTTAGAATAAATTCTACTTTCAAATCAGATTTCCTAGTCTATTTGGGACTTTTTAATGGTGATAAATCTGATTCTAGCTTATTGAGGATGGTAATTTTCAGATTTATAGTATTTTCTTCTTAGTTTTTGGGTTATTATTACTTATTTGGATCAATTGTAAATGGGTCGAATATAAGTCCACCTAGGGGGGTCCATTAGAGTTTCTTTAAGTCTAGAGTCACTATAAATAGAGGCATAACAACACATGTAAGAAAGACTCTTCAGATTAATAAAAAATTTTATTTGCCGCACTTTGTGTGTGTGTGTGTGTGTGTGTGTTGGTGAGATAATCTCCTTTCCATGGTTTTCTAATGAACTGAAAAATAACTTATCGAAAAACAACTATCTTCGTGGCGTCATCCTTATACTTCTCATTCGTGAATTAATATTTGTTGGGTGGGGGTTTCTGTTTTCAATAGTGTTAGTGCCTAGGGACAAGTTATCTTTGTGTCACACTCCTATCAAACCTGATTTACTTGGCTTTCCAGGAATTGATGTCTTTGCGTGTGGGTTGCGTGACCATGTGATCAAATAAGATAAATAAAGAGGTGTCAACCTTGGAAGCTCAAAAACTAATGGAGAGTAAAAAAATCACTTAAATGAGTGTACCATGCTTCGATGCCTACTTCAAACCATGCAATGATTTATACAATCTGCACGCATGAGATGGAAGAGAAGAGTCAATAAAACTGGAGGCTATTTCATGTAGACCTCTTTAGTAAGAATGCCATTGAGGAAGACATTATAAATATCAAGCTGATGAATCTTTCAAATCCATGAAATTATAATAGAGAAAACCAAGTGGACGGTGACGTGCTTAATAACGAGAATGAAGGTTTTAGAATATCAATACCTTCCTTCTAGGTAGAACCTCTAGCAACAAGGTGTGTTTTATAACACTTAATACTACTATCAACACAATGTTTGATCCGATATACCTATCTACTACCAACAACGTTCATCGAAGGATGAAAGGGAACTAAATACCAAGTGTGATTAGAGTATAAAATGACAATCTCATCACATATAACATTATGCAAAATTACATTCGTTTAGCATTAGAAAATGTAAAAGGCTCAGAAGAGGGAGAATGTAATACTCGTGTGAAGGTAGATGGGGCGGCAGCTAAAGCAACTGATTTGCTATTTTCAGCTACCATGATCTGAGAATCATAAGATGTCTGCTGCTTGTTAGTAGAGACACAGGAGAAGATGATGGCATTGAGGAGACTTGTGGCAGCTGATAAGAAGATAGACCAACCATAAGTTGCAGACTAGCTAGAGAGGATGATAAAAAAGTAGCCACAAGCATAAGATTGTCAACAAAGGAGGGGCTGTAAGAAGAAACCGAATATGTAGAAATACTAATAAAAAAGGGTGAAGCAAAGAAAGGACTAGAGGGTGCCCCAAAACTAGGAGGAGATAAGACCAATTGACGAGCTGAACTTTCATTATAATGGTTATATAAACAAGCATGGGATAATGGCTAGGTGATGGGTCAAGGTTGTGGTCGGGTGGCTGTTTGGGTGGTAGAGCTGAGTGCTAGTGGTTGTTTGGGTGGCCGTTAAAAGTGGGTAGTGATAGGTGGTGGAGTAGAAATGGGAGCATAATAGTAACAAGTTAGATGAGTGTTGTGTTTGAGACCTTTGTAATCTGTTCAGAATTATCAAATGAAAACACGTGTTCATAGAAGCGGATATGATGGGAAATATAAATACGGTCAGATGTAATGTTAAAACATCGATAACAAGATGCGAGGAACTATAATCAAAGAACACATATGGAGAGGAATAAAAATTCAATTTATGATTATTATATGGACGCATTAAGAGGGTAACAATAGTGGGTTAGATAAGGGTTGTGTTCGAGACCTTTGCAATCCGTTTAGAATTATTAAATGGAAACACATGTTCATGAAAGTGGACATGACATGAAATATAAATATTGTGAGATGTAATGTCAAAACATTGATAACCAAGATGCAATGAACTATAACCAAAGAACACATATAGAGAGGAATGAAAATTCAATTTATGATTATTATAAGAACGCATAAAAGAAAAATAAAGACACCTAAAAGTACGTAAAAAATAATAATCAAGAGACCATTAAAATAAACAATCAAACAAAGATTAATGGCTAAGAATAGAAGTAGGCATGCGACTTATAAGATAAACAGAGGTTTCAAAAGCCTAATTCTGAAATCAAAAAGGTGCTTTATATTGCCCTAAAAGAGTAAGATGTATTTTCATAATATGCCTATGACAATGCTCTACTGCACCATTTTGTTTATGAGTGTGAGGAAAAATCAAACAATGATGGATATCAATGGTTTGAAAAAAGATGGACTATTTTCGGTATTCACTACCCCAATCAATTTGAACATATTTTATTATTAATGAAAATTACCATTCAACAAGAGTCTGAAATTAATGAAAAACAGAGTAAACATCAAACTTAGCAACAAGAGGATAATACCATACATATTTAGTATAAAAATCAATAAAGATAACAAAATAATGATAGCAATTTGAAGAAAAAAGGGGAGTAGGGCCCCATACATCACCAAAAATTAATTTAAGTAGAGCAGAAGTTTTGTGACCCGTAGGTCTTACAGACAAATGCGAGGATTTTCCTAAAGGAAAGCTTTGACATTAAAAATTAAGACAATTCTTGTTACAAATGATCTTATTTTTCAAGACTAATAATTGAAAAATATATGAAGTAGGATGACCTAGTTGACGATGCCATAAATCAGCAGAGATAGAAGTGCAGGGAGACTAATAGGCTTAAGGAACTAACGTGACTAAAGACTTGGTCAAGGCATAGAGACTATCTTTACTTTAACTTGAGAAAAGGACTTCATGGGTGTTAAGATCCTTGACATAAAACACTTGAGGGTGAAATTCAAAATGAATATTATTATCGAGATAAAATTTCTGAACAAAGAGCAGAGGTGTCATGATTACAAGAACATGAAGAACATTAGATAAGGTGTATATATTTTTATATGACTGAGATGAGATACAGGAAGGCTCTTACCATCATCAACATGCAAATTATCATTACCAAGATACGGTTCTGAAGTAGTCAAGATGGCAAGATCAAGTGTGACGTGTTGATGGGCACACGTATCTGGAAACCAATCAACAGAACCGATTAAGGAGAGATTGCGCTACACCAGATTGGTAGTAGGCTATTAGCTATAACCCTGCTGCTAGAATTGAGGATATTGGGGAGCGATATGGCTAAAATTCTAACATGTGTGGCAGCATGGATTTTGCCTCCTATTACGGTGTCAATTGCCTTGCCATGAGCCTTGTTGACTGTTACCAAAGGAGGAGCTTTGAAAGTTACAATGATCAAATTTGGAGCCAACAAACTTGTTGCCTCTACTACTTGATTGGTTAAGATGCCAACCACCACTGAAGTGGCCCTTGTTGTGGCCAGAATTGCCAAAGGTCTGGCGTTACACAACAAGGGTAGAAAGTGGAGTCCTGGGTGTAGGCAGCAGAGGAGCATGCATGGCAATTAAAGATTTATGAAGAAATTCATACGTGAGAAGATGACTATGAAGATCTACATACAATAAAGGTTTGGCCTTGGTAATAAGACTTGTAACTAAGTCTTTAAACTTTCCTCAAAGAGCATAAAACACATATAAATTGAAATCTTCAAGCGAAACCGGCTAATAGAGGCCAATTCATTAGACAAGGCCTTAGCTTTTTGCATAAATTGAGTTATTAATTCATCACTCTATCAAAAATCCTGAAGAGAGCCATGAAGTTGTTGAAGATACTAATTAATAACCTATAAAGCTGTATAATATGAGAGTTTGAGGTGGAAGTGAGAGCTCGCTCAAGAGTGCGCCAAGCTGAATAAGAGCTTTGACAACCAACAACAAGATGCGGAACTTCCATGGATAGAGAGGAAAGAAGGGCACTCAGAATAAGTTGGTCCTGTTATTTCCAGCAAAGAAAGAACAGATTTACCTGAAAAAAAGTACCATTTTTGGTAAAAACATGTGGAGATGGACATATGATGGAGTCATCAACAAAACCAAATATTCTTTGACCTAGGAGATATGACAACATTTGTAGACGCCAATATAAATAATTTGTGTTTGTTAATTTGAGAGAGATGACTTGAAAAGTACGAGATAAAGAGATGATGCTTACAGTGGCAGAAATTGCAGCTGCATCAGATGTAGGCTACAAGAAGGGAGTAGTGTGAGGGTTAAAGAGGGGTTGTTCACCAGCCATGATAGAGGAGAAAACAAGCGGTGAGGCAGTAGAGGAGCTGCTGTAAGAAAAGAAGTCTGCACTGTTGGAGAAGAATTCTGGATTGCTGGTGTTGCAAAAAAGAAAGATGGATTAAACGGCTATTCCATTGCAGGGGAGGCTGTGATGAAAATGTTTTAATTATTTTAGAGCTTTGATATTAAGTTGAGAATAATAGAATGTGTTAAGTTATATCTTAACCAACCTTTCTAGTTATATATATACGACAAAACACAACAATAACTATAAGGATTCCAATATTAGAATAATTCTATATTAATTTTTTATTTTGATATATATATATACACATGTTATACATTCTATAATATCAATAATAATAAAACTAATAATAATAAATGAATAAATCAGGGTTAGTTTAAGAATTAAAAAAAACAACACCACTATATTATCTATTAGAGGAGCTAACTACATGTGACCATTTTACATACATCAATGTTTTATAGGATATAATAAATCATATGGATAGTGTCTTTAACTTTAAATAACAAAATGAGAAAATATAAAAATGACAAATGTTTTGTTTTTTGGTTGGAACCACAAAAACAAATATAAAATTAAATTTGTTTCTAAAATAATTTTGAAATGATTTTATACCATCTCAAAACAAGAAGGATAAAAAAATATATTGTTTTTATTTTAATTATCTTTGTCTTTTTTCTTCCCTGGTAATAACCAAACACTACTATATGTGTGTGTGATGTAATAATTAATTATATTTTTATATTTAGTGATTATGAATACTTTTTCAAAATTGTAATATAATGGATTATAATTGTGATGATTCATTATATTATGCCATTATATATATAAAGTAATGAACTGTTAAATGATTAAGATAAATCATGCATGGATTTAATTATAATTTTTTTTATTATAAGATTAAATTGTAATTTTTATAAA
This sequence comes from Populus ilicifolia, assembly GCA_015708895.1. Taxonomy (NCBI): domain Eukaryota; kingdom Viridiplantae; phylum Streptophyta; class Magnoliopsida; order Malpighiales; family Salicaceae; genus Populus; species Populus ilicifolia. Next base: position 90,122 of record SRLM01002143.1, on the reverse strand, counting down.
ATACAGGGACTAGAAAATTTTAAATTAAGGGCCAATTTGTATATAAAAAATATTATAGGGATTGAATAATTATTTTTGAAAATTGCAAGCACTAAAATCAAACTTTATCAAAACCTTAATCACATTATTAGAAAAGAAAAAGTTTGGTCCATATGACGACAATTATCCGCTATAGTTTAGAAGTTGCTATTTACAATTACCTTGCTGAGTTAAATTAATATGAATGCTGGCAGTCCTCAATACTATTTAAATCTAATCGATAACGTCTAAATTACCCTTGTTACATGCAGATGGCAAATTTAGCCACACATTTAATTTAATTAGCTTGAGTTTGGCATATACAGGCACTGCCAGTCATACAGTCGTAGCATTTTGTAGTTTATGCAGGAAGAAGAATGGAAGAGACGATCCGAATCAATCCCTCAAAAAAGAAGAAGAAGGAGAAGAAGAAGAAGGGAGGAGAATCTGATCACCTAGAAAACCCATAGAGGGTATATATATTTATTAAAGATGGGGAGCAAAATCAACGAAGGGGAATTAAAAATAGCCCTTGGTTGAGAAGCATGAAACAGCTTAGGATCAACCCCAGAAAACCTTGTAAGGTAGCAAAAAGGGTTGGTCCACCGAGCATAATCTGATAAAAATATGTCCTACAACGTATGTGGGCACTGAAAATATTGTCATTCCAGATCAAAATACTGGTGGGGTTTGGAAAGACATAGAGAGGGAGACAAAAAGAAAACCCTAACAGTTTCAGGGGCTAGTTTAGAAGAGATGGGGACGAAGGTTGGTAGATATAGCTAGGCCCATGACCCCATTGAAGGTAAGCAAGCTTGGCAATGATCATTTTTTCAACTTGAGATCATCCATGTCCCTTGTAATCGCTGCAATGCAGCTTGAACTCCTTGCAATCCCAACCATCTTTTGAGCACCTTTAGGACCAAAGGATTTGGCCCTTAATGCGCTTTTCTTCAACATCTCCCTCATGGCCTCAGCTTGAGACAAAACTGGATACGCCCGGGCAAACTTGTTGAACGTCGTACAAGCATTCATGTGTGCATTCAGAGCCTCCTTTTTGTGGCCTCCATTTTTCTTCATCTCTTCTTTCACTGCTTCTGTACACAACCCGCATATCCACTTCCCTAGAAACTTGTTCCGAACGCGATCAATATACTCAGGGGTACACTCTTCACTCATGCCGCAACACTCACATCTTGCATCTTCAACCTCGGATATTGGTGGGAGATTGATGTCAATTACTTCTTTGGTTAGTTCGAAAGAAATATCGGATTTTGTTCGATGAAGATTGTCATTTGAGAGCCTTGGTGGCTCGGGGAAGGCGTTTTTCCTAGTGTAAGCGCTATCAATAGCCTCCCCATGTGGTGCCATATTATGGTACGTGCCACTTACAGATGGAAAACAACAAATCCCTAATGATGAGATGAGAAGTTAATTTGGTTCAAAGCTTCGCAAAAACAACTGAAGAAAAGGCACTTCAAATAGGGTTAGAGTGATTGATAGTGAGGAAATCTATCTAGACATGAAAGAAGAAATTGGAAAATTATGATCTCTGCTGTGGTTGCTATATAATTCAAGTACAGGCACCATATTTATAATGGTTCACCTTTTTTCTTAGGAATCTCAACAGTGAGTTTATGTGGTTCTTGAAGATTCACATGTCAATTATCATAATCGTGAGTTTGTGCTAGATTTTCTCAAGAAAGTATAGAAAGAAAAGACGGTTCACGGCTATATGTGAGGAGCATCATTGTCATTTCATGGGAAAATGAGGATGTTATGTACTTTCAACTGTCTTTGCCCTTTAGTTTTTTTTTTTTTGGTGGATTAGGCAGGAGACGTGGGCCTGTTCCTTCACCGTTGCTTTCTACGATTGGCTTAAGACGTAGCTGGTGTCAATTTGAGGTATTACATGCAAATACGTGGCACTTTGTAGTATCTTCAAGCTGGTTGAGGGTCCATAGTTGAACCAATAAAAATTAGATATGATATACTCTAATTATTAGGTCGAACGTTCTACGTAATAAACAACTACCTCGAAGTTCTGCTTTCCGTCGAATTATTTAATTGGACTGAAGCTTATTTCTGCGAAGGATATTTTGCATAATACACAGCAACCTCAGTTTTTCCATTCTAGAATATAAATTAAAAATTTTTAAAGTTCATTTGATTTCTTTTAGTTAATAAAGTGGTTTTTTTTTAATTTACGTGGGTTGTTCAGGTTAGCTTACGCGCACCACGATTAATTCACACGGTCCACTTAATATCCTGTAAGTCCATTGAACAGATAAGACATGCGTGCTTGGTAAAACTCGAATCCAGGTGCGAAGAAAAGAAACAAACTCCTCTCATCACTGAGCTAGAACCTTACTTGCAATGAAGTGATTTTTAATTTGTCACGTGATGATATTAGAAATAAACCTCTTTTAATTCTTCATTCAAAATAGTGATTTTGGGAACTAAAGAGATTAGAAAATGCTAAATAAATAAAAATGGATTGTTCACATGTGGGTATATTCCAGCCATAGATTTATCTTGTCTTTTAATGCAGATGCTGCTGACAGAACACATGAAGAAAAGAGACTCCTACTTTTACATCACAGAGCATGTATCAATCCGCCGATCTTACAACCAATTACCAATGACTTCACGAGCGTATACATGAATGAACCACTCTTTTGAGAGTTAATGTAGTTACGCATGGCAAGAAAGTTAGAGATGACAAAATATGTAGTCTTTACTAAGTTCACAGTTGAAACAGAGACAGTAAGGCTTTAAAAGTGAGGGTTTTGTAAGTGGGCTGCTACTTCATCTTCTTAAACAGTAACTTTACACGCTGATAGACAGTGATAAGTTGATGGATATGCATGACATTGGCACCTAGTGGTTTGATTCTGATCTGTGTGGATGTTAATTCTCAAAACAATAAATAAAAATAAGAGGGATGGGCAAGTCAGTGGACTTAAATGATCAATAAAACTGAAGTTATTTTGAGATAGAATGTTTTTTAAAATATTTTTTATTTGTAAATATATTAAATTAATATATATTTTTAAAAAAATTTAAAAATATATTTTTAATATTAACATGTTAAAATAATCTAAAATTATAAAAAAATTCAAATATTTTTTTTAAATACAGTCACACCATGATAACAAACAATCCCCTTTCACCATTAATTTTATAAATTAATTTATGGGGTTTTAGTGGCTTGGTATTTGCTAAAACTTGAGATGCACAGGTCATATGATTATAGTGGAAGCGATGAATAATTGAATTTATTATAAGATCAAAAATATTATAATTATAGAAAGACACCTATAATATATATATTTTTTATTTATCCATATAAAGACACCTATAATATATATTTTTTTATTTATCCATATCTCACATGTTAAAAAGTTATTTTAATTTTCACTATAATTGAATAAAACCAATAAAATAGAAAAACTATTATCTTCAAATGAAAAAAGCATAATAATATATAATAGAAAAATGAACTTAGAAAGAAGTAAAATTAACCTAGAAAAAATTTATTTTTGTAAAAATATCTTATAATAGCCTTTTCGAGTTGGAAACAACTTATTCTTGAGTTCAAATCTTAATAAAAAACCATAATTTACTATGAAAATCCTTTAATATATGGTCTATATATAATACTTTTGTGGGAGCCATTTTATTATAGATTTCATTGTCAAGACTTTTAATAATAATAACTTACATAAACAAAAATAACATACTTGCTTCAAAAGCATCTTTCTTGTGGGAGGACATCCTCATCAACTAACTATCATGAATCATTAAGCTTTCATCACTTTCTTTCTTAATTACCTCTTACTATTATGCTTTGACAATACATGATAAAAACCACAAAGAATCTTTGGGCCTTGATACCAGCTAGCTAACGTGGCTAGGAGTGAGAGAAAAAAAGATTTATTATAAGTCAAAACCTATAAAAACCAGAAACAATATAATTATAAATAAACTCTTAACATATTTAATGTTTATTAATATGCTTCTCACTTGCAAAAATTCTATTACAACTTTTCATATAACTAAAAAGAAAAACCATTCTTTTCAAACCAGAAAAGATCCATAATAATAAAAAAAAAGTACAAAGAAAAAAATATTTCTTTTCTTAAAAAAAAAAAATCCTAATAGAAGCGGCAGAATCCATGAACAAGATTCAAAAACTGATTTTCATTCGTCAGATGCCAGCGGTAGATATGGAAGCTGGTAAGGCTAAAAGCAAAGTGCTATGAATCTTTTGTTGCTCATCATTGTGAGAAAGGGAAGCGTCATTTGTTGGTTGCCTTTTGATTCTATGAGCTCAATGTGTATGAAGTATGAAAAGCTCGATGTCCTTAATTTCTTTCCAAAGTTGAAAACCAAAAATAATATGGCCACACATTTTTAGTAGTTGCTAAAGTTCTTCTTTCTACAATGTGATGTAAACCATCTCATTGCAATGGCGACCCTGAATGTTGGTCGTCCTAATCAGAGGTGGAACTAGAAACTTAGGATCTAAGGTGGATGAATTGCTCAAAGAACTTCAAGAGGATTGGCAAGCTTCAAAGCATATTGGAATTACCATGTCCATCGGTGAATAAATGTCTCTCTTATTCTGACGCATCCTAGCTAAATCTTGACAGCAAAGAGCCAATCCACTGATGCCAAGACAGTCTATGAGGCAATCATCAACTGCACTTTCCAAGTTAATCATGAAATTCACGAACTTGAACACCTTCAGGATCAACTTTGGAAGGAAGCAAATCGAGCTCTGAAAGTTCTACTGAAAGTGGTGGCTAGTCATAGACTAGATAACCAGGATGCAGCTGATTCAATTGCTAAACTGCAAGCAAAATCAGGGAAATACGCATTATAAAAACCAGTTCCAAAAGAAGTTAAAATTGGAAGTGTCGTAGCTCCTAACAAGAGTGTCAGTACTAACCTCAATTTTGAGATTAGGGGTGCCATGGCACCAACAACACAGGATCGCCCTTTATCCTAACCTTAATTTGACTTGGCCAAATAACAAGAAGGAAGGAGGACCGAGATCGTTCATGAACCAGTGGCATCGAGTGTGAATCAATTTATATTTAAGATGTGTTTCTTCACTAAGGAAATCAGAAATGGTTTCATCAGTACTTGGCTGATTCTTACAACTTAAAATGTTACTACGAAGAATTTTGAATTTGATAATAGCTTCATAAGAAATTGCATGGCTTGTTTTGTTGTCGGCTTCAATGGTTGTGAGTTGAATATTGACAGTAGTCATTATATCTTATTATGTCCACGAAGAAATAATACCTGAATACCGAGTTGATATTATAAAAAATGAATGTTTTATTTTGAAGATAATAATGTTAAAATAATAAATAATCTTATAAAAATAGTTGTGTCAAAGTAATGAATACTTTACAAGACCAGGATTAGAGAAATGCACTATATAAAATTATAAATAACAAATGAAATGGAGTTGGAGAAAACTTTTGAGATGTGATATTGATGTAAATATTCATCATAAATAAAAACAATTGCTAATATTAAAGGATTCACTAATAGTATTAGAAATAAGTATGGTATAAATTTTTTTTATTAATTAACTGAAAACTACACACAAAAAAGGTTACAATTGGATAATTTATCCTTAATAATTCATTATAAATTTTTAACATGATCATATTAATTATCTTATTTTAGTAACATCACACTTTTAAATATTATCAAGAATTCATAATATTAACACTAAATTAAATTCTTTTTATAGCACAGTTGTATGTTATACTATACAGTATGCTATGAAAGTGTCAATATTTATTCTACCAAGAGTTGTACAATATAAATCTAGATTAATCATTTAACAAACAAGGTATTAAGAATTAGAAAGATAAAAAAGTAATATATATTAAGAACAAACTTTATTGGATATAAACATTAAAGTTCATGTTGAGTTTATATTATACATATTCTAACACCATTAGTGAAACCTTTATACATTGACATAATAAATTTAGCTAAATATTATAGGAAAAAAATATAAATAAACTAGATAAGAATATAGTTATGATGAAAAGTATAAATAAATTATTAATAAAAGCAAAACTTAAACATTACAAAAATATAAAGAAAAAAAAGCAAGAATATGATCTTAATATGAAAACCAAGACGTCTAAATTTATAATAAATGTCTTTTTTTATAGGCTAAAATTCAGAACTATTGATTTGATGCTTAATTATTAAGTGGGTGACTATCTTTTAACTTTGTAACAACTATTATCTTCTTATTTGAATAAAATGTCATTACTAACGTTAAAATTTAAACAAATAGTTATAATAAAAGTCTTGAGAATTTATGTCAACTTTCCAAAAAAATAAGAATGAGCTCATTTAGATTTCTAAAACTTGAGATATAGGTTGAGCATTGAATAATATCTAGGTTGGAGGATAAATTCTGACTTCTCTTTTGTTGCTACAATTTGAACTTGAAAACGATTGTTTTGAATCTTGGACTCTTCATAAAAGTTATAGGCTTATGTCTTAACTTTCCATCCATATAAACCAAACATAAATCTGTATGCTACAGCTCCATGTATAATCCAATAACCAAATAATGTTTCAGTTTGAATTGAACCAACATATTTTCTTTAAGCTTAACTCTCTGTTTTTTCACTTTCAATAGTTAAACACACCAATTAATCCTTTAAATTGTGAGATATGCCCCTTTAATTATGAGATATGTCTATATTCAAAATGAGCATTTACTATAAATTAAATATATCTTATGTTATTAGACTTGTTAGTATAAAACATACTTAAGTTAGGGAATTTAATGATACTTTAAGTATAATATGATGATATAGAACCTTAATAAAAATTTACTTTTAAGTACTAATCACAAGTCTTAACATCTTTTTCATCCTGTTGATAGTTTGAGACTTCAAACTCCAACTCGAATTGTGCCTTACTTGACTAGTCTAAGAGTAAACTCTCTTAGTGTTTCCATATAGCAGTAACAGTTTGATAAGGCCTAAGACTCAAAGTGATGTCATTGACAAGGTTGGTTATTGAAGAGATTAGTTATCTTCCAATATGCCTTCTGCTTGTCATCTATAGGTTCGGGACCAGATCCATCAAGAATGTTGAGCTCATCTTTCCCCTTTATAAGAAGATGGAGATGGGACTCCTAAAAGAAAAATTATTCCTATCAACCTTAGCAAAAAAAACTAGTTGTGCTTCATAATACACTAATTAATTGATTAGTCATTTTAGAAATAAGAACCTCAATAAGTTCTCATAAAACAAAATCGATGTAGTAGAAGTTCAAGATAACAATAAATATTGAACATAAATATTTAATGAGCAAAACAGGTTTTTAATGCAAATTCAATTCAAAATTCACAGCTTTATTTTTTCTAGAAATAATACCAATGAAGTTTACCTTTTTAGGAGGTTTACAAAACCTTAAGGTTATAAAATTCAGAATCACAATAGTGTTGCAGAGCCTATATTGGAACAATTAGGGTTTTATGATTTCTTGTTTTAATTGTTATTGGTGTTAATTAGAAATTAATTTTATATGTGAAATAAATATTTTTTTCCAAAAAGTTATTTTCTCTCTCTCTTTATTTTTGAAATTATATTTTTTTTAAAAACATTTTCCTCACCCGATTATTGTTTTGGTCAGATCTAAATAGAATTTCTAGATCTTGCTAGAATTTGATTAAAGGTTGGTTGGAAAAATCATGTGTTAAAAAAATATAAAAAAAGGATTCTGGATATAGGCCTGGCTAGATCAAATCATATATTCTTTTTAAGTTTAGCTATAATCTACTATTGATAGTTAAAAAAAAAATTAAAGTTGCTCCTCCATTAAAGGTGGTATTTGCACTGTTAGTATGATTGGCCTATGTTACATTGCACATGCTAGATCATTAGAGGTTGGAGTGTCAAATAGTAGTTTTACATGGTGCACATAACAACTACCATTATTATTGCTGCTAATCAATGCTCTTGGTATGGGTAGCCCAAGCCGGCAACAACTATAACAACAAAAATAAAAAGAAGGGGTATAATTTATGATTCTGCCTCTATAACTTATATCTAATTACTTTTAGATATATTTGGGGATGAAATTATGATTTTAGCCCTCCATATATAAAATAATGATTTTATATTAAAATTGAAACAATAAATTAAATTAATTCTAGAATTATTTTTTTCTAATTGGATTAGGATTGAGTTAAAGTTTGTAATTAAAATTTTTTTAGTTTGGTTATATGCTAATAGGATCAAGATTTTGTTAAAATGTTTAATTAAATAATGTTTAGAAAAAATGGTTTTTCAAAGTGAATAGAGTTTTTAAACAAAAATATTTTTATATAATTGATCCTAAAATAGTTTAGGATATTAACAAGAATTTTAATATAATTAATTTTTTTATTCAATTTTGAAAAATGGTTTTTCAATAAAAGAATTTATAAGAAATGAAATTTATTATATTTAGGAAATATCAAATTTAATTTGAATTTAATATTTGAAAGAGTTAGAAATATTATAAAGCTAATAATTAGAATTGAAGCATCTAATAATTTTATTAAGCATATTGATATATTCTTATGCATGATGGATTATTATGGACATTAAAAATTAATGTGATTGTGTTTTTATGATTGAGTGGTTGTAATATTAGATAAAACTTATGTGTTCTATCTTATCTCTAGTTTTTTTTAGATTGTAAATTCTTTTCTTAATTAATTATATAAATATTATGTAATTTAAAAATATAGAAATTTAGTTAAGAAATTATTTTGTAATCCAAGACGACAAAAGAAATGATAATGAATGCTACAACTGAGGTGCTTGTAAAGGACTTATGAAGATTTGTAATAGCTATATAAGATCCAACCATCTAATTCTCTTTAATAACTTCAAGGAATTAACTTAGATATGTCCATAATCATCTAATTAAAATAATATGCTAGGGGTGTACGTTTATATATATATATATATATATAATGTATACATGTTATGCCATATAATGTATAAGACCTAATTAATTAATAATAAACTCTTATTAATATATTAAATATATGTTGAGAACATGAATACTTTTCTTCTAATTTATATGCATAAAATCAGAGTTTTATTTATGAATAACTTGTTGAGTCACTCAGGATTACCATTAATCAAATATGTTTAAGAATGAACGTTCTAAAATAACAGGAAATGAATTACATGTCTTAATAGGTTGTGTGTCTAAGATAATAAAATCCACAGCATAAATGAATTTATCGACTTATACTAATACATCCTCAACTATTCCTTTAGGTACTTTTACAGAAAGTAAGAGAGTTACAGAAGTTGATTTTAACTTATTTAGATTGAAACTATGAAAAACTGAATATGGAAGTAAATTCACACTAACTCTAAGATTTTATGTTCTCCAATAAAGTAATAAATTATAGGACAACTAATTTTTTTTATATTTTAAAGCATTATTATTCTAAAAAATGATATTTACATGTTCCGCTAAAAAGACTTTTTTTTCACATTCAGTTTCCTCTTCACAGTGCATAGATCTTTCAAACATTTAGCATAGGAAAGAACCTGTTTAATAGCATCCAACAAAGGTATATTGATCCTTACCTATTTGAAAATTTCAAAGATTTTAGAATTGTTATTGATTTTTATTTGTTTGGCCATGGCATGTGGAAATAAAAGTGCTTATGGGAAATCGGTTTTTTCTTTGTAATATTCCGATTTAACATCTTCCTTACCCTCAGATATTGACTCATCATTTTTTTCATAAGGTTCATGAGTAAGTTTTTCAATAACCTTACTACTGCGAAGAGTGATGATTGATTTGACTTGATCCAAATATTAGTTTCCAAAACTACTTGCATTTGCAGTGTATTGCCCTTTGAGATTTTATTGTAGTTGAGATGAAAACTTACCTTTCTCTTGAAAACTGAGAATATATATCAATTTTGCAAGAGTATCTTTAAAATCTGTCATATTTTGAGCAAGTTGAGTATTGATTGTCTATTGCTTTTTAATAAATGTATACAAAGTTTCCTTAAAATTTCTTTTAGGAGGTGCAGCATAAGGAAACACATATCCATGACAATTTTAAAAATTATGATGTCCTTGAAATGGTGGTTGTGAAGTTTGTATATTATTATTATCACTTTTCTAACTGAAATTTGGGTGATTTCTCCAACCAAGGTTGTATGTTTGTGAGTATAGATTATGATTGGACCTTTGAAAACTGTTTAAAAGATAAGCTTATTCATGGAGGCATTCCTTAAAAGAAGGCAAAGTTAAACAATAATTGGTTGAGTGTTTATTGATTTCAAATAGTTGACATACAATGTCGTGAACAAATTTTAATGGACCACTCTTTTTTAATTCTAATGCCTTGAATTTTTTAACTAAAGATGCAAAATTGGCTTGAAGGTCATGATCTTTTCTGAGATTGTACATACCTCTACTAGATATATGAGGTTGAGTTTTACTTGATGCCTCATAAGTATCTGCGGTATCCTAATTTTGAGCATTTTCAGATCAATAAAAAGATAATAATGATAAAAAAATGTCAAAGTTAGAGGATTCACTAATGGTATTTCAAACAAGTATAATATAAACTTTTTTTATTACTCAATTGAAAACCACACACAAAGAAGATTCCAATCGGATTATAAGTTGTTAACATGATTACATTAATTATCTTATTCGAATAATGCTACTACTTGTAAATATTGTTAGGTATTCATGATCATAACTTATATTAACAACAAATCAAGTTCCTTTCATAGCACAAGTGTCGGTTATACCATAAGGTTGAGCTATGAAAATGCCAAGTATTTGTTGTGCCAAGTGTTAAATAACACAAATTTAGACTAACTATTTAACAAGTAAAGTATTAAAAGTGAATAAGATAACAAATACAAAACATATTAGTATCAAACATTAAAGTGCATGTTGAGTTTACACTATAATTATTCATACACCATTAGTGTACCTTTTTTACCTTGATATAATAAACTTAACTAAACATAATTAAAAAAGAGAAACATAAATAAACAAGATAAGAAATAAATAAAATATATGTTAATTAAGTAAAGAAAAGGAAATAAAATGCATAAACAAGAGAATAATAAAAGCAAAACCTAAGCATTACAAAAAATATAAAGAAAAAGAGCAAGAACATGACTTTGATCTAAAAACCAAGATGTCTAAATGCATGACAAATACTTTCTTTTATAGGCTAAAATTAGAAACTACTGATTTATTGACTAATTATTGAGTGGGTGGCCAACTCTTGACTTGGGGACAATCCTTATCTTTTTGTATGAATAAAATGTCGTTACCAGCATCAAAATTCAAACAAATTTAATAATGAAAGTTGTAGAAAATTATCTCAACTTTTTAGAGAAAAAATTAAGGTCATTTGGACTTCTAAAACTTTAGATATGGGTTAAATATTGAACAATGTCTGAGCTGCAAGACAAATTTGGACTTTTCTGTTGTTACTAAAATTTAAACTTTCAAACAGCAGAATTGAGTTTTGCCTTTCCATGAATGTTTCAGGCTTATATCTTAGCATTCTATTTATATAGAGCAAACCTAAATCCAAGATCTACAGCTCTAGATATGACCTAATGACCGAACAGTGTTCTAGTTTGGGTCGAACCAATATCTATTTTATAAGTTTGGCCATCTCTTTTTCTTTTCAATTTTAATACTTAAACTCATTAATAAATCCTTTTATTTATATGATAGACCTGTATTTAAGATGAACATTTACCATAAATTAAAGGTATCTTATAGTATTACACTTATTATTATAAATCATACATTAGCTAAAAAGTTATTGATACTTTAAGTGCAAAATATTGATATAAAACCTTGATAAAAATATATTTTTAAGTACTAATCAGTAGCAAGTTTCTATCAAATTTGAGAAGACAATATTAGGATGCAGTCAAGTAGACCTTTATAGGTATTATAGACTATGGTTTTGTATTTAGCAAACATTATGGTAATCCTTCAGTTTTGAGATATATAGATGTAGATGATGCAGATGACTTAGATGATAAGAGGTCCACCATATGTTATGTATTTACTCTAGTAAAGGGCCTTATTTATTGGAAGTTAATGGTTCAATTTCTAGTTGCATTATTTATAATGGGGTCATTATAAATGGTAGTGACTAAGGCTACCAAGCAAGCCTTTTGGCTTACAAATTTGGTCAAAAGGCTGGGTATTTAACAAGGTGGAGTTCAATTCCATTATGATAGTCAGGGTATTATTTACTTGGCAAAGAACCAAGTATATCATACAAGAACCAAGCACACAGATGTGAGGTTTCATAAGATAAGAAAATTGTTTTTTTCTAGTGAACTATTGTTCAAAAAAGTTTACAGTTTTAAGAATACGACAAACATGTTGATAATTTCTATTACCATAAATAAGTTCAAACATTGCTTGGACTTAATTAATGTCTCCATATGCTAAATGAGAGACGTCCTAACCTGTTGTCCTAAATGAAATCTTCTCTATTTTTCTCATAAGGGGTGAATATTCATTAGCTAAGGTGTAGATTGTTGTAGTTTGTTGTTTATAGATAGATGTTGAAGTGAAGCATATCAAGGAGCGAAGTGTTGGCATTTTCCTCTCTAGGATTTATTTCCTATTTTTTTAGGGATAATTAATAAGTTGGGGGTATAGGTACACTGCCCCGTTATATGATAAAGGAGTATTAGAAAAAAATATTAATACTCATTGGATAGTTAGAATTTCTTGAACTGTTTAGGTTCTATAAATATATATCATGTAACCCTATTTCAACATAATAAAAAATAAAAGTTCCTCGCTTCTATGGATATAGCTTCTATGGATATAGGGACATTGCCGAATCATATTAAATTTTATGTTGTTTCTAATTTCTCCCCAATTACAATGTTCATCTACAATTGCTACAAGTTTTTCACAGCAAAATTTCTCATACCAAACTAAACAATCATAACATGTTCATGACTTTAATACCACGAGATATTTAAGAGAGCCTGCAGGAATATTAATATGACTGACTTTTATATGTATATTTTACAGTCATACAAGTTTGGCAATGTCATCTAATCACATTAACTGGCATATCACAACACACGTACACATATACGAGCAAGGAAGTAGAACCTACAGATCTGGTGGAATCCTAATGGATATGTGCAAGATATTTATAGATTTAATGGATGATATGTTTGGAAAGGAGTTTAATGGGGGATATATGCAAAATATGTATAAATAGGGGTTTAATGAAAAATAATGGATTTATGGAATCACAGTATGGTGGTGTTTTCAAGAATCATTTGGATTGTACTGTATGTGTTTTTCCAGCTCTTACTAGCATAAAAGAGAGTCCAGTGAGATGGGAATATTGACATGCTTACATGAAAGTTATAAAAAACGCTCCGCCATTAAATTTGTGACATTGTTTTAGAAAATGGAAAAATAAAATACTCAAATTAATATTTAACAAATAAAATATTTTGGAATTTACTTAAGATTAAGATTAAGATTAAAATCTACAGTTTATTTTTAAAAAACAAAGTTTTTATTTTAAGAAATGACATATTTAGGAAATAAATAAATCTAAAATTCTTAGACATTAATGTTCTCGAAAACAATTAAATTTCTTGTACATTTCCTTAAAAAAATTGATTTTTTAATTTCTTGGAAATCTTAAAAATTCTCAATGGCCAAGAATTCGTGAAATTTTTATAGTTTAATTAATAAAGTCATTATTTTATTTTATAAAAGAAAGAAATTAATATTCTTAAATAAAAACAATTACCAAGTGTATTTTTAAAGTGGTTTTACTACATATTTTGATTTTTTTTAAATAAATTAAATAAGCATTCACTTAGAATTTAAGATATTCAACTAGAAAAAAAGGGACTTGTAAAGATATAATATAACTAATATTCACACTAAGGATTACAATAGTTATCCATATTATGTTTTTTTTATTTCTTTGAATTTTTTTTGTCATTTGGTTTGTTTATTTTTTTAATTTGATTATTTTACATTGAATTTATCTCATATTGAGTTTGATTATTTATTTTGATTGATTTAATATGATATTCTGGTAATGTTAAAAATAGGTTTTAATGTTACATCAATGCTCAATTTGGTGGTATAAGAAAGGATTTTATCAATTTTAAACAATTGAAGCTTTTTAAACAATTGAAGTTTTAGGGACAAATTTATAACTGAAATAAATATCTAGTCTCTTTTTTTCTTTGTCATTCAGTTGCATTTTAAATTATTTTAGTCGCTAAAAGTTTTTAGTTTTACATTTTTTGTCCTAATTGCTTAAGGTTTTTAGACACAATTTGATGGAGAAAAAATAAATCATTCTTTATATTAATGGTTTTTTTTTTTTACATGAGAGATTCCAATATAGTGTTTTTAGCATAAAAAAGTTTATTGGGTATTTTTATTTTTTAGGAGATTAAAGTATAATTCAAGATTATGAACATGTTTATTAGATCTTAATGATGCGTTTTAAGTTTGTTTGACTAAATAAAGGGTTGAAGAAATGGTTTCTTAGGTGAATAATGTTGGGTTATATACATTTTAAATTAAAAAACTAATATTTTAAGAGTAATTTAAACAAATCAAAACAAAACAAGTTTACAAGAAACTATTTCCAAGCAGAGATAAGATAGTTGTTGGATATATATATATATATAGCAAATTATGATAGATTACAGGTGTGTTAGAGCTCTATTATTAATTTTCCATCATCGTGATGAAGAGATTATATATATTTGTCTTGAAGAACTTTTTTAACCCTATATCTATGAAATAATTTTATAATGTTTGTTTTGATTTTGGTCTAGCAATTTATTTGTTCAACTCGTTATCTCTCTCTATATATATAATGAATGTTAAGCATACACTGTGCTGATCCAAATTGATATTTAGAGCTTAGTCAGGTCATGAGAAACAAGAATTATGCTTTAAAATGATTTATGTGGGTATTTCATTGACTTTTTTTTTCCTTGTAGAAGCTGAAGAAGGATACAAGGTAAAACAAGCCTATCCCTTAGTAATGTATTTAAAACAAGCCTATCCCTTCCTAATATTTTTCTTTTTATTTTTCTGGGATATTTTTCTCTCAAAGCTGGAATTTTTACTTGATTTTAATATGGGATCGAAGTCAAAAAAATACCAAATTGTAACTTCTTTTTTAGTGGAAAATTATTAATCAATTCATTTAGCTAATATAAACAAAACTAAATAGGAGAAAAAAATACCCAAAAATATTTTACAAACTAAACATGAACCAAATAGTAAATAAAATAGACAATTGAAGTAAAATATAAATAGACAATTCCAGTAAAATATAAATATTTAAAAGATGACTATAACTATACAACCAAAAATTAGCTTGTTATATATTGTGATTAGCTAGCCTCAATCTCAATTTTACAGGCAATAAATGGATAGTACTGCTAAATAGTAACTTTCAAGCAAGTTAATTGTTAACTAGGGATTAATCCGATGGTAAATTACAATGACAATATATTAAAAATATTAAAGTAATTTTTTTTCATACTATGGACTATTGATATCAAAATCATGAAAAAAAATTCAAATATATATTAAAAAACATTTTCAAAATATAATGTGAAAAGAAAGGGTTAATTATGCCCTAATGGAAAGATTACATTTAAGCTTCCTTAAAATACCATACTCATGGTTTTGGGTTATATAAGAGGTACAGTGATGAAGTTGTAAAAGACTTTATATAAAAATCGGGTTTTTCATGTGCTTCCATCCTAGGTCTATATTTTAAATATAGGCTTTGTTGGGTTTATGTGGTGGTTGAATGTTTATTTAAAAAAACATGTTTTTTTCAATGAAATAAAAAAAAATTCTAATACTTAAATTATTGATACATGTAAGAGAGAAAATGCATGTAATAATAAATTATTATAAAAAAATTTTAAAAAAGCAAAGTTTAATAAATTGTTATCTTTTTATGTTTGTCAGATATCTTAAAATATTTACAACCTCTCATATTAATTCACCTTAAAAAGTTATATGATAATTAATCTATGGAACTACCATTGATTATAGTATTTTAATATTATTATTGATAAAGTAGTTCATAAATATTATTGAGATGTTAACGAAAGCTAAAAATAATCATGTTAAGAGAGAGAGTGATTAATTTGCATGGAATAAGGTACGTGTTACACTATGATCATTAGCTAAAAATACTGTATCAATCTATAGAAATATGTACGTACTTGTAGAGGATTTATTAGTAAAAAATATATAAAATTTTGTATGTGTGAACAATGCACAACTCTACACTCTAACTTTTTGAAAAATATTAAGGTGTGTTAGTTGAACAACTCACGAACAAAAATATTAAGGTGTCGATGTTTGAGCCAGGATACTTCAAACAAAAACAAGCCCAAATAATAATCAAACAATGTTGTCGGGTGGGTCACTACTACTGTAATAAATTTAAATTATTGAAAATCAAACTTATTTTATTGTAGGAAGCTATTGAATACTAAAATTATGAGCAGTTAGATTATGTTTTAAAGTATTTTTATTTAAAAATATATTAAAATAATGTTTTTTATTTTTACAAATTCATTTTTAATATAAACATATTATAACAATATAAAAATACTAAAACAATAATTTAAAGCAAATAAAAAAGTAATTTTTTTTATTTTTTTAAAACAATTTTTAAAATACAAAAAATAAATAAATTATATAAAACTGCTGGCAAATCATCATATTATTATATGTTTACTTATTAACACATTTTAAGCACACGCTCTGGAAGTAACAGGAGAGACAAGCACGGAACCCGTAAAATCTCTCCACCCTCTTCACAGTTCACCGCCTAACTGCCTCCTTCGTATTACGCATCGAAAAAGTTTCGAAAACTTTACATCCTATTAAATATAAAAGCAGCGAAAAAACCCACAAAAAGAAACTTAAAACCATGATGACGAATGGGCAAAAACTGGCACCGGCAGCAGAGGTTGCAGTGCAGCCGCCTGAGTCGAAGGTAGCGGCAGTTAATATCAGTGGAACCATGAGTGGACCCCTTGTAGGTGCTTCAGGATGGGCAAAGACCGCTGCTATGAGGCCTTTTGGGCGGAGAGCTGAAGTTATGCACGTGTTACTGAGATTACTATGCATAATAACGTATGTGGCAGCACTGTCCTTTATGGTCACAGCACACCAGTCCAGCACCATCTCCATCTATGGCTTCATGCTCCCTGTTCAATCTAAGTGGTCCTTCTCTCACTCGTTTGAGCAAGTTACTCTCACAATAATTTCGCAAATGCCCTTGTCCCTTTTGTTCTTGTTGCTGCGCTGCTTAATGGTTGCTGGGAATCCGATGGAAATTAAACGGCAGAGTGGAAGTTTTGGAGCTTCACTTGATTCTTTGTTAATGGAGGGTATTATCTATTTAATCGTGGGTTTAATTAAAAAGCTTTTGCCATTGTGTTCATTTTATACTCATAATGAAAGTAATGTCCAAAATCTATAACTTAATTTTCTTTGGCTTTTTTTTTTTTTTGACTGAAGGAGTTTTAATTTGTGGTTTATTAAATTGAATTTCATGGCAGTACTGTGTTGCCTCATCTAAGCTTAATCAACAATCGTAAGGCATTGTTGGTGGGAGAAATCATTGCGTATTGTTTTAGAACACTCGGAGGAATAAAATATAGTTTTATTATAAAATAAAAACTTATAAAATAAAGAATACATAATCTTAATATACACCCTCTTTCTCTTTATTCTTTCTTATACTTAATAACATAAACTTAACACCCTATTTATATATAAATTGAGAGGCAGCAGGTGGTGATGGTTGATGGTAGGTGGCTGTAGGTGGTGGTGGTTAGTGGTAGGTGATTGATTGAGTTTATCACATCAAATCTCCTTTTTAAACTCAATTGAGGGATGTCATATCAAGCATGAATTTCAATTTGATAAATATTTTTCCCTTTAATAGCTTTGTAAAGATATCTGCAACTTGATCATTTATTTTGTAGGATATTAGTTCAACTTCTTTGTTCTTCACATGCTCTCGGATAAAATGATGACATGTATCGATATGTTTACTTCTTTCATGATACACTGGATTTTTGGCTAATGCAATCGCTGATCGATTATCAATATAAATATTTGTAGGACTTGAGGAAATCCCAAAAGCTTCAACATATTTCTTAACCATATTAGATGACATACAACTGAGTTGGCAGCAATATATTTAGCTTCATAACTTGATAACATTACTATTAATTACTTTTTGGATGATCATGTGAAAGATGCATTTTTCATGAAAAAGACAAATCTAGTTATACTTTTCCTTTCATCCAGATCTCTACCCTAATCACTATTCGAGTAGCCAATAAGATTGAAATTTTCACTTAAGGTATAAAACATACCTTCATTTATTATTTTTTTTATGTAGTGAAGAATTCTCTTGGCTGCATTCAAATGAGACTGATCTAATGTCTCTATATATATGTTGATGAGTCTGGCTTCGTAGAATATATCCGATCTAGTACATGTCAAGTACCTTAAGCTTCCTACTAAACTTTTAAAGTAAGTTGAATTAACATTTCTAATTTTACTCTTCCTCAATTCTACTCCATTCTCAACTGGAGTTGATACTAGATTGTTACTTTTCATCTTGAACCTTTTAAAAATATCTTTGGCATGCTTTAAGATACAAAAATCTCTTCTTCTTTCTACGTTACTTCTAAGCTAAGAAAATATGTCATTAAACCAATGTTTGTCATCTCAAACTCCTGTACTGTGCTTTTCTTGAAGTCTTCAAACATGGTAGGATTGTTGCCGGTGAATTTCAAGTCATCAACATATAAGCACATAAATAATATATTGCCATCTACTTCTTTCTTCACATATATTGCGTGTTTATATGGATATTTTTCAAATTCATTGTCTTGAAAATACCTGTCAATTCTAGTATTTCAAGCACACGAAGCTTGCTTTAAACCATAGAGGGCTTTTTTTAACTTGTATATTTTGCCTTCATTTTCAGCTTTAATGAATCTAAGTGGTTGTTCAACATAGATCTCTTATTCTAGAAAGCCATACAGAAATGTTGACTTCACATCAAGTTGATAGATTTTCCATCTATGTTGTGCACTTAGTGAGATCATCAGTTTGATTGTCTCTAGTCGAGCTACTAGAGCAAATATTTCTTCATAGTCAATGCCTTCTCTCTATTTGTAACTTTTTGTCACTAATCTTGTCTTGTATCTTTATACTTTTCCTTTTGCATTCTTCTTCATCTTATAGACTTATTTGACACCAATTGCTTTCTTATTTTCTAGTAGATTAGTCAACTTTTAAGTGTCATTCTTTTTAATGACATGTATTTCTTCATCCATTGTTTCTATCTACTTTTCTTTAGTGATAGCTTCATTGAAGCTAAGTTGGTCACTATCTATGAAAAAATAAAATAGAGTTGTATCTTTCATGACTTGAGTGGCATCGCACAACTTTTTTAGATTTCTCATCCTTCTTAGTCCTTTTGATGAGGATGTTGATGGTGGTGTTAATGATTATTCTGATGTGTTTCTCCTGCTAAATATAGGTAATTTGTATGTCGGACTTTGTTGCTCATCTACTAGACCTTCTGCAAGTACTGTTGGTATTTCCACTTCATCTTTAAGGATCAAATTAATACTAATCCGTTTTACTTTTTCTTGATCATCATTCCACTATCAAGATTTATCTTCTTCAAAGATAACATCTCTAATCATGATCACCTTCTTTGTGATGGGATTATACAGCTTGTATCTCATCCTTTTATCACCATATCCGATAAAGATGCATTTCTTGCTTTTTTTATCGAGTTTGGTCATCTTGCATCTGGAATCTTTGCATATGTCACACAACTAAAGACTCGAAGATGAGTAATACTTGGTTTATAACCACTTCATGCTTCTTCTAGAGTGATAGCTTACAAACTTCTAGTTGGGTAGCGATTCAGTAGATATACTGCACATGATATAGCTTCAGCCTAGTATTGTTTAGGCAACTTTTTCACTTTGAGTAGACTTTTTGACATTTCAAAAATTATTCGATTCTTTCTCTCAACTACATTGTTCAGTTGTGGTGTATAGGCTGGTGTTATCTAATGTTTGATGCCTTGTTATATACAAAAGGCTTCAAAGTTATTTGTTATATATTCTCCACCTTGATCAGATCTTACGGTTCTAATTTTATAATCACTTTACTTCTCAACAATTACTTTAAAATCTTTAAAACTATTGAATACTTCTGATTTCCTCTTCAGAAAGTATACTCATATCTTTCTACTAAAATCATCAATGAAAGTAAGGAAGTACCTATTTTGTCTAATTAACATAGGCTTTATGGGACCACACACATCTGTGTACACCAATTTCAATGGCTTATTTGATTTCTAGTTGACGTCTTTGGTAAAATTGGATCTGTGATGTTTGCTGAGGACATAACTTGCACAGACTTCATCTGAATGATCAATATAAGGCATACCTTTGACCATTTTCTTGCTTGCAAATATTTCTAGACTTGTGAAATTCATATATCTAAGCCTTAGGTGCTAGAGTCACTTTCATTATTGGTGATGACACTCAAAAACTTTACAGCATCATATTGGATGTTTATAGAAAACATTTATATTCTTGGATATCTTCACATGGGCAATGAATCTTCCACTATAATCTTCAATTATTATATTATAATTCTTCATAAGAAGAGTGTAACTTTTCTCTAGAAGTTAGAATATACTCAACAAGTTATGTTTAATAGCTGGAATATAAAAACATCTGCAATATAGCTATGATCATCGTTCTTCAAATAAATTAAAATGTTACCTTTTCCTTTCATTAGAACTTTAAAGGTGTCTCCAAAAGTGGCTTAACCTTTTATAGTTTCATCTAGATCTTTAAATAAATCTTGTTGACTACTCATGTGATTGCTAGTTCTAGAATCTAAATAATATACATTCTTATGATTCTCACTTAGTCCTTATTGGGCTAATAATATTGGTGGTCCTCTAATAATGACATCCTTCTCTACATTGTTGGCTTGTTCACATATCTCTATTGGAGTTTTTCTTCGACATTCAGTGTTACAGTACCTAAATTAATTGCAACTATAATCCTAGATATTTCTTTTATCACGGTTATTGAAACCGCTTCCTCTTTCTCTAGGAGTAAATGCTTGTTGTCTTTGGTCTCCTCTGATGGTGTTTCTACCTCCTTTTCCTCTTAATCATATATTCCAAGATCTTCTTTCTTAAAATTGCTAAAATCCTCCTCGTCTTTGTTAACTCCTTCCTTGAGTGGTATATCCACTTGCTGAAATCTCTTTACCCTCCTTGAGAGACAACTTTGATTGTAAGGCATGCTCAATTGTTTTAT
The DNA here is from genome assembly GCA_015708895.1 of Populus ilicifolia. Taxonomy (NCBI): domain Eukaryota; kingdom Viridiplantae; phylum Streptophyta; class Magnoliopsida; order Malpighiales; family Salicaceae; genus Populus; species Populus ilicifolia. Next base: position 68,607 of record SRLM01002143.1, on the reverse strand, counting down.
CTCCATTTCTTTTCACAATCTTTTGCTCATGAGCTTGCAGAGAACTCATAGCTCATCCACCATCAACTTGTCTATATTTTTGGATTCTTCAATAGCAAAATAACAAAATCAAATTTTAGATTTAGGGATCTTAAAATTTTCTTAGTAATTCAAGCATCTGAGAGGACTTCTCCATTTCTTCTTATTTGATTGACTATCACTATAATTCTTGTGTGATAATCATTAATAGATTATGATGACTTTATTTACATTAATTCAAATTCACCTCATAAAGATTGAAGATGAATCTTCTTGATTATATCAACACCTTTGTATTTTTGTTAGAGAGCCCCCTATATTTTTTTTAAAGTTTCTACAGAAACAATGATCTTAAAAGTGGTTTTATCAAGACCCTGATAAATAATGGTCTTTGCTTTGTTGTCTTTCTTTCTATTGGCTCTCAAGAGTTGTTTATGTGCCTCTTATAATAAAGCTGCTGTTTTTTTGGACTCTAGTTCATCATAGTCATATTCAACAATCTTTATAAACTCTTGTGAACCAATAAATTCCTTCAATCTGATACACCAATTATCATAGTTGTCTTTGGTTAGCTTTGAGATGAGTGTTTGTGCATTTTCTATAGTCATTTCGCTCTTTGAATGACTATATCACCTTTTGGAGTTGAATTTGAAGAAACAAACACTATAGATAGATTCAGAATGCTCAAAATAGTAGAGAATCGATCTAAATTGGTGGAAAATAGGTCAAAAATAGGTTAAACTGGTCAAGAAAATGAATCTGGATGTTGGGAGGTTCGCCGGGTCTGAACCGGGAATATTTTGAGGAATATTATATGCGACTTGGCTTGGCGACTCTACTTAAGTCTTGGCTTAGCAGCTTGTATGACACGACTTATACGGCTTGGCTTGATGGTGGCTTGTACAGCTCGGCTCAGCTTAAATATGGCACGCGAGTGGCTCAATCGTCTACCTCGAGGCTCATAGGCTATAGTGGCAAAACTTCAGTCGGCGTGTGTGGGCCATCATGATTTCCAATGAAATTAATTTTTGCATCAGTGAGTTTGGATGGATGAATACTACACGATGGAATGATCAAAAATGATTTTTGACAACTTTGAAAAATCATATATATCCCAAGAACACCTCTATTTTCTGACTAACATGGCTTTGATACCAATTTTTGATAGAAGAAACCACTGGTGGTGGCTTTAGAACACTTAAAAGGAATAAAACACATGGTTTTATTACAAAATAAAAGCTTTCAAAATACAAAACACACAATCTTAATATACACCCTCTCTTTCTCTCTTGTGTTTCTCTCTACTCTTTCCCACACTTAATAACATAAGCTTAACATCCTATTTATATATAAATTGAGAGGCAGCAGGTGGTGATTGTTGACGATAGATAGCTGCAGGTGGTGGCTGCTAATATTAGTCAGCAATTGATGGTGATGATTAATAATAAGTAATTGTAGGTGTTGGTTGGTGATTGATTAAATTTATTATAACAGTTATGGCCTTACTTGTTTCTCATATTGTTTTTTATGTTCACAAAATCATCTTGGTTTAGTTTCTTCTTAGTGTAACAAGGAATTTTTGGGACTTCCATCTCTACTTTTGGCATTTGAATGAATAGAAGCAAACTCATGATTTTTTTTGGTTACTTTTGTATTTTCTGTACTACTCTGATTGGATTATTATTGTTATTGTTATTATCGTTTTTTTAACTAATATGTAAGAGAAGTTTAAGGCTGTTGATGCTGACGTGAGTGAAGAATAATCTGGTGAAGTGAATTTCGTGTAAAAAGGAGTTGTTAACCTGAGTGACTGTGTTAATCCCTTCCTGCAAAGCAAAGTAGGACAGGAGAAGGCCTCATGTTGAAGTCCTGCCTCGCCACTTGATGAAGGATATATATTAAAAGGAGTTGTATTTGTGTAAAAAAATTGGATGATCTAACGTTATTAGTTCTGTTATTTGGTGCTGAACAGTTATCTGGTTGGAGTGTCTGCAGCTGTTGCCGCACATTCTTTGTTGCGGTTGCTGATTAGCATGTCAAGGCTGCTTAGAAAATCTCCGGTGATTCCATCAAGAAGTCATGCATGGCTTATTTTTGCAGGAGATCAGGTATATACATAAATTCTCATCTTAAAAGCACGCATGCTGCTAGCTAATTGTCTCTCGGATTGGTAGTTTCTGAGTACATTTGGTTTCAGTGAGCAAAAGTGCCTTCCATGTGTATCGTATGTGCATTTCTGAAATTTCTCATTTGTTGACACAATTCTTTTTCTATATGCTTTGGTTATTAATGATATAGAAAATCCACAGAATGTAGCTAACTCGTTCTACTAAACAAGGTAGCTAGCTGGGTGAGAATGAAAACGTGTCACACTCTTCTTTATTGATCCAACCTAGCTAGCACATGCTTTACAAATAAAAGTTTCACCATTTCATTGAAGGACTAGGAGCTGAAAATGGAGCGTGCACAAAATTGAAAAAGTCATTCACAATTATTATGTCATAGAAGTCTTGTTGGAAACTGACATAACACGTGCTTCCTCATGTTTCATTGGGAGAATTAAGGAGGGCTATACTTCTTAATCTCTTGTACAAAATGTTGTCATCACATGGTCAAGAAATCAAGCCTCTGGAATTTGCATCCATTTGAGCTTCTTCAGCTCGTTATCAGTGAGCGCTAATTCAAAATGATGGCCATAATCCCATTCTAGTGCAAATGATGACCGTATTGACATCCCATCTCAAAGTTGTCAGATTATTGGAGTAAATCATGTTTCTTATTTCCCTACCTGTCTGAAATTATTAATCGATTATCTCAAGTCAACTTGGGTGGAACTAGGATGCTTGTTTTACAGAGTTTGTAGTGGTGCGTCTTCAAATACTTGGTTTCACCTCATGCATTGATCTAGTGCAATGCAATGATATCTTCAAATGTCGTTGCAATGCACCTTGTGGGTAGTGCAGGGAATACAACTGATTCTGTTCGCCCACGTAACATGTGTAATTTTTGAGTTGCAGGTATTTGCATATGCAATGATGAGTGCAGGGGCTGCTGCATCAGGAGTCACCAACCTCAATCGAACAGGAATCCAACATACAGCTTTGCCAAATTTCTGCAAGCCTTTACAGAGCTTCTGTGACCATGTTGCTGTCTCTATATTCTTTACTTTGACGAGCTGCTTCTTGCTTGCCGCATCAGCTGTTCAGGAAGTCATGTGGCTCTCCAGATCCAAGTATTGAAGATCCTTACCACCTCCAGACAGATATACTTTTTATTTTTATTTATTTATGTGGGTATCCGGGCCGACTTGCGCGTGCCATGACTAATTTCACGGTACACTGAATATCCTGCAAGCACAGTGAGCATATAAAACACCGCGGGGATAACAGATATGCACAGTAAAATTCAAACCTGGATGCAAAGGAAGGGAACCAGTCCCTCCCAGCACTGGCCTAACACCTCAAGTGCTCCTGACAGATATACCTGATGTTATTCCTTCCTGAACATGAACATGAACATGACTTCTATGAAAAACGGTATATCCTTCAATTAATTCCAGTGATATCTACTACCATTACTCGAAATTTTGTGATAATGGCTTTTTACCCTTTGTAACTAACAAAGGCTCGTCTATTTTGTTACAGTATCATGTCCCAATTTAGAGCTATCTATGACCAGCTGGCTTGAACCTCTAGTTCTAGCTTTTATACGGAATGGATGAGCACATATCCATTGTAACTGGCAGAGCTATTCGTATAACACAATAAATGGTTAAACAGTTTTAGACATGTGCTGAAGCCATCTAAAATTCGGAACAATCAAATTGGTGAAGTTTTGTGGCTTTGAACTGGACTTATCATCGAGATTTGTGTAATTTAAGTGATAAAATTTCAATTTTCCATTATAAAAATGTCAGTTTGACAGAGTGTATTCGTGGTCATCTTTTAAGAAGATTACATCTTTAACCTTTTTTAATTTTTTTTCCTGAAAATATATAAAATATATTTTTTTATATAACATACTTTCCCAGACACCCATTGGAATTCCCATTCAAGCTCATGCAATTTGATTTCTTTATTCTACTTCATCTTCGATCTTAAGAAGTGCACCAACGTGTGTGAGGAAAAAAAAACTTTATTTTTTGCTTCTTTTTTTTCTCACCATACATGCCATATTTTATTTTTCTTCTTATTAGATTTTGATAGTATTCATGAAAAAATAATGAGTTGTCATAATTATTAAATTTAGTATGAATGAACATGTTCACCTCTTTGATATTATTTATGTTGTATCTGATATACAGACATCTTCTTTCTCTTTTAAAAATAAAATATGTATTTGTGTTTAATAAAAAAAATCTTCAACTTATAAAAATAAATTGTCATCTAGTATTATTATTACTAGAAACTTTAATTAGTTTTCAAAATTCTAAAATAAAGGATTAGTTATATTAAAAAGAAGATATTACTACTTTAAAATATCATATCTAAGATAAGTTTTATTGTTACTTATCTTCGTTCTTTAATAGTTTGGTGTGCCTACTTCACCAATAATCTATCTATATAGATGATAGTCTCTACTATAACGAGTTAAATCATAAATGGATATTTAAGCTAAAGTCTTTCTATTATAAAGATCAAGTTATTCTTGCCACTCTCAATTGTTGTCATTTATTTCGATAACAATCGATGAATTCACATATCTATAATCAATTACTCTCGATCAAGATGTGTGACTATTTATAGTTTATCAAGTCATATCAATGAATAATTGAATAAACTATGGTTGCGGGTTATGAAATAAAGGGATTTGTAGGCTCAAAGAATATCTCAAGGTTCTAAAGTTTTAGGATCACTACCATTGTGTCTTTCTTTTTTTCATCATGTTTCTTTGATTCACCCTTTTTTATTGCTTTGGTAGGATGTCTTCATTTTTATTTTTTTTACCTTGAGTTGTTCATATTTGTCTTTCATTTAGGCATGCCTTCCAATATTTGGGATTTCTCGAGTTCCTTAGCTTTTTCATGACCTCTTCAATTTTTAATCTTTAAATTCCTGATTGCTCCCAGTGTGAGGCATAATCTCAGTCAAGATCGACCTTTGACTTTTGGGATCTCCATTTCCTCTAGTGTGGGATGTGATCTTAGTTAGGATTAATTCTTGATCATTAAAATTTTCATTTTCCCTCAATTGTGGGGGGTGATCTTATTTAGGGTTTTTAGAAAGAAAAACTTATTTACGCTTAAATGAAGACCACGAGGGATGTATTTTTAGCATATAAAGGGATAACAAAGATGACATTTCATCATTTCAAGCACAAATAATTAGAACCAATAAATTTTATTCTCATCTAGTGTTATGATTTTGAAACTTTTATAATATGACTTTGAGTTTTTTTAATCAATGACTAGCAAATGAACTATAAACAATTATGCATGCTATTAAAATATGATTCAAGAAATATAAAATATGAGTTAGGGTATAGAAAGTGATAAAACTTGTCAAAGTCCTTCTATTTGTACCACTTTTCATAAGAAATTGGTATCACATAAAACCCTCATTGAATGACAGTTAACATATGTAGTGGTAATATGTGTGGTTAGAAGCTCAGAAAATAGTAGACTACCATGAATGGATCCTTGATACTTCTCTTAGGTTCCTTAGTAATAGATTGATGGTACTAAGAATATTGCTTTATTTGAAAATGAGAATGATCTTGTTTTGTCACTTGTTTTTCTACTTGAATATGATTTTTCATTGCTTATTTCATATTAAAGAGAATTCTATCAGGGAGAGTATGCAAGCTTCTTACAAAGAGAAGTTATAAACTCCACTAATTAGGGCTTTAATAGTAGTAGGTTCAAGTATATTTTTTGGATTAGCATTTATTCATTAAATCATTAGAGATATGTAATACTGCTTTCATTTTGTTATTGGTTAATGATGAAAAGCTTAGTTGTGTTCTTTTTAGTTGGAATACTAGTGTTAGAATAAAAAATGATCCCAATATAGAAATCATGAAGGCCAGGGATGGAGTTAGGTTCAATCATATAATATATCTTAACATATATAATACCATATCTTAGCATATAGGGAAATCATACAAGTACCACCACTCTTTTGTATTACAAGCTCTATAATATTTTGTATATGTTTTTTGAGATTTATTAGGTCATTATAGTTATCAAAATTGGTATTTATAACGACACGATCTTTGACGAAATGAGCATGTGACATTGTGATAAAGTGGAGAGTTTTCTAGCTTATGGGGATAATGTTAATTTTTAATAGTTTTTGTAGTTATTAATCTCATCTCGTATTTAGGGTTTTTTCTTCAAAAAGTATGTGAGTGAGATTTAAAAGAAAATTGATGGCAATAATGATGTTTATGCCCAGGGTGGTTAAGAAGTGTTTTTTATAATAGTTTTTTCGGAAAGTTGAGTTTCATGATTATTTTATACATTGTTTTTGTACTATTGCTTTAGGAAACTATTGCTTTAGGAAACTAGAGTGAATTAGGCTTTCAGATTTATTTTTTAGAAAGGCCAAATGATTTAAATTAAATCACACTAGATGGAGTTAAACATTAATAAAATGCTTTAAATTCAATAGCTATAACATTTCTTTGAAAAAAGTACAAACTCCTAGCATATTAGATCCAACAATATGCAATGTGCAATGAATGACTACAAAGATAAATGCTCAAACACAAGATTCCAACATCTGGAATTAGATACCAAGGTTTTTTTTCTTTTTTTAAAAGAAAACCAACCTATATATAGCTAATAACAATTGAAAAGGAAAATAGGTTATGCTAAAGACCATAACAAAGCAATCAATGTGGCCATAAGAGCCATTGACAATGAACTGAGGGTCCCTGAGACTGATACTCCTGAACTTAGTTGTGGGGATGGTGCTAGGTATCCAGGTGGAGCTGCAATAAAGGACGGAGAATGGTGGTGGAGACCCATAACTTCAACTAGCAAACCCTGGCCATTCTTGCAGTGACTTGGGGTTCCACTAATATAGTAGAATAGTTCTAACTTGTCGAGCTTGAACACTTTATCTCCATTGTTAAAGGCAACAATATGTTTGCTAGCGTCGCAGTGGTAGTATCCCCACTTGTCTACTTCAATAACTGAATCATTCTTATAATCAAAGGCTGCAAAGAAGGAAAACAACAGAGCGAATCATAAATCTGAGAACGTAAATGTTGTTGGCTGCACAAAAAAGGAAACATTATTTTAAGCTTGTGCTCATTTTCTTGCAAGAATAGTATTCTTTGGTCATAAATCATTCTTATCTGGTTTCAGAATTATGATGTTTATACAGGACAGCCCATATTTCCTTCTTTACTTTCTCATAAGCAAGTAGAAGAACATCAAAAGGAAATTTCCTGGTGAAAGAAAAGTTTACGTTTCTACCATGTAAACATTAGTAACCGAACAACAGTTACATGCTAAGTAAAAGATATTTATAACCAGAGAAAATCATGCAATCCTAACAGCATTCAAAAAACTTAGGTGTAGAAGTAGAAAGCAAACTGTAGAGTCAAGATCTAGCTAACTATAATGAACTCACAGAGAGAATCTCCAACTTGGAATTTGTTCCTAGTAGCCCACTGAGCATACAACGAAGAGTTGTCTTGTCCAGGTTCTTGCCATCCAAACACTTCCCCAACTTTGAACACTCTTTTTGCGATAACCAAACCATTCATGGACGCGACAATGATGATAAAACAAATGCAAAAGAAAACCACAAGAGGTGTCATTTTAGAGATGTTCATTGTTGTCGTCTGCATGTATATGCTAAAGGGCTTTTATATATCTTAAACGAAAGCATGATAGATATGATGGGTGTGGAAAGTAGTGGTTGGTAGTTAATTCAACTTAGAACGTGGAGGATTTTGGCAGGTACATTAATCGGGTAATGGATGGTTTGCAAGATAATTAAGCGTGGATTAGTGACGATTATGACTTGAAGAAATCTAGAATTGATTTGACTCTTTCAAAAGAGGACTTAGTGGGACGCTTTACTAATTTTTGGAATGTAATAATGATTTTAAAAAAAAATATTAAATTTTTTTTATTTTAAAAAAATCATTTTTAATATTAGTATATTAAAATAATTTAAAAATATCAAAAATATATTAATTTATAGTTAAAAAATATTAAAAAAAAAACCCTTAACCACACTATTATTAATAACTTCTATGATTATTCAAGCTATGATGTGCGTGTCTATATATATATTAGTTTGAAACAAAACTTGGTAATACTGCCAAGTCCAACGTAATCACGAAGTTATGAAAAATCAAGTAGGATTTTAATTAAAATATAACTATTTATCACCTTAAAGGAGTAATTATTATTATCATTAAAGGAAATCAGTTTTAATTTATTACGAATTAATGTATTCGTTAAATCGTAAATTTAAAATCTCTGGAATTATAATAACTTCAAATATAATCATACCGCTGTACTTTTCTTAAAATCACTTGGGATGAAGTAACAAGAGACCACGCCCCAACAATTGAAACTTCTTTGCCATTGGTCTAGGAACATTACTTTAGAATCTTCCATAGAGTAAATACTGGCCCTGCCACTAAAACTAAAAACATCACTGTAGAATCTTCCATAGAGTAAACAAGTAGAATGGAGAACTTGAATAAGTTCTAGACACAAAAGGCCTGTTTCTCCCCATTTTACTACAGTAGTAAACTGAAATTTTCCGAACCAGAGTTTTATGCAGCACGATCTGCCAAAAAGCCTCGTGCCAAGCTGATACAAATGAAAGATTAACTAGCTACTTGTAGTTGGTTTTAGACCAAAACGTTAAGACCATTTTGTACATGGAATTGAAGATCTACTTTTAAACTTAATGGAATGTAGAAGCTCTTGAACATGTAAATAAACACAGCATCCATCGTGAGAGAATCGCATATCTGACCATTACAACAGAATGCACAGGATGCGAAAAAAATTTCATTAGCAATTCAGTAAAACTCAGCACAGAGATAGGAATGGCTTGGCCTTCAAGGGCACAACCAGTTAGTAAGAAGCAAATACAAGCTAACTAAAGCCTATTTGACAAAAAAAAAATCATAATATGTGAAGCAAAACAGAAAATGATTGCAGAATATATGAGAGTTCAGAAAAAAGGTAAAAGGATGAAGCACTGTCAAAATCCCCCCCCCCCCACACGTAACTTGGACTCCTGTGTGCCTATTGTATCAGTTCATCCGTGATAGATCAAGGGGATGCATGATCTAGGTTTATCATCAAGAAGTTTACCTCACACATTAACATAATTTGCACGGTTCACAACTAGCCATTCATTTTCACCATGCAATCAAGGTAAAAGCTGTTTCCCATGGCTAATTTCCTTGGCTAATGCTGCAGCATAAACAAAGATCAAGTTCCATGCTTAAATTGAGCTCTCTTGGCATGTTGCTCTTGCATTGCTTGTTGTAGTTGTTTCATTCTGGTGCACCAACATTTCTTGAAACTGTGCACGCTTGGCAACTCTGATGTCGAGAATACTTGGTGGCATAGGTTTGATCACACCATGCAACTCAACTAAGTTAAAAAATTCTTGTTTGGTCAAACTTTTCTTTCGGACAAGTTCATCAACAACAGCATCCATCAGTTTTCGGTTCTGCTGCAGAATCTGACACAGACAAATTGTTTGCACAAGATAAGGATATTGGGAAGTTGCAACTGAGATCTTCGTTTGCATTATATTAATTACCTCTTTTGCACCAACATAACAAAAGTTCATAACTCGTAGCGCCTCCAAATCAATTTCCTGAAATTTGCAAATTTCCATCTTAGAATGCATTAGTGCAATAATTAGCATATAATAGATATGACAATGTTTGCATTAGCGTGTCATATATTGTAAATTTGCTCTATATAGCCATCTTCAATCCACTTTCAGCTTGTATAAATGGTAAGGGAACAATATAATCACGCTAGTCTATATGGTAATTCAGGTGCAAAAAAATGCGTGGTGCATGTAACCATGATGCACAGTGTAGAAAAGATCATGAATCCCTACATTAATTCGATCTGCAGCCCAGAAGTTGGATAAACCATGATGTTTCTCAGAAAGGCCACCAAGAACATAGCTCCGTGCTGCTGACCTAGCATTGTCTGCTGTTTCAGCCCATATTGTACTCAACTGGAATAATTTGATGTATCAAGGCAAGTATTAGCATACCAGTTAAGATATATAGAATACAAAATACTAATCCTGATACACAGAACAATCAACTTACACGACAAACCACATATGATGATATCAAAAACACAAAACTACGTGAGGGTTTTCATATTACCAATGACAATAGGTTTCTCAAAGCCTGAATGTTAAGAATTAAGGTGGTCCAACTAAAAGGAAGTAAAAAATACTGTTTGCTTGAGAAGCTGAAAAAAATATTCTAATCAGAATAGTATAACAAATTGATGCAATACTTCATTTACATCATTCATCTGTTTTTGAATTCATGGTTGGATGCTTTTTTATGCGAAGAGTTCTGCCATGCAATAGCTTGTAATTAGTTTAATCAACAACTCAACAAAGAAAGAACATCATTTGACATCGAGTCAGATCTTAACATGAGTTAAATCAAGCAAATGACTCGGAAGACTGTTTCTTTCTTTAGGAAATGCAAAAAGACCTACTACTGAAACCAATAAAACAAGACCTTAAATGCTAACAAAAGAATGAATAGCTAATATCCAAGCATCAATCACAACATATATCCAATGACCTACTGAATCACACATGTTAACAAAGGTTTATTTACCTGACCCTCACCATGCCAAAGCTCATCAGCTGCACGTGGTGCCAGTTGAACGGTGATATGGTCCAGAAGGGATTGCCGACTGCATGATGCAAAGAAACAAGAGGGTATCTTAAAAGAAAAATATGAGTCCATAAAACTATTTCAACAGTACAATTACTGCAGTAATCATAACACGGTGCTATTGTATCAATCACAGTTTGGCATGATTGATATTTGGCTATCCTTTGAGCAATAAAAGACATTGAAGAGTTAAAGGATACATATACCTAAGCATTCCTTCCTTAAATTTGACATGATCCATTTTCATCCGAACATAACCAAGTTCCCTGCCAGCTCTGGGAGCAATTGTTACCTAATCCAATAAATAGATAAGTATAATCCTATAATTTTAAGGTTCAAAGTACATTTATTATGGGAACAATTTGTGATATATACTAGCACAAATACCCAAGTTTAATTCCTAGGTAATCATCTCAACAAAGTCAAATATTTCAATAGCAAGCAGAATAAAAGGCAAGACGCTGACATTCCCCAAGCTAAAGACAAATGACAAATACAAAGATGTGATGATTTTAAAATATTTGAAACATTATTGGAAAACCAGAAGGTTAACCACCAGAAATTGAACTCCTGTTGCAGCTAGAAAAGCCCTATCCCTATAACAGGGAAGATTCGACATGTAAAAACCCAAGAACTTACCATAGTTTTTGTAGAGCCGTTTTGTTCGTTTATAATGTTTTTCCTGAAAGTTAAAACATCATTTTGGGCAAATGATAATGAAACAACATGACCCCGAAGTCACAGCAAAGACTAACACCATACTATAGAGTCCATTGTTTGAAATGTTTCTGCTTCTCTGTCCATGGTCGTGCTCTAGAATTTCACCATTTTCTATTAGAATTTCCAAGAGTTTCCAAGAATATGAGAGAAATTTTTCAATGTGCAATATATATCATTAGAAAAGGCAACATCCCCTTAAAATCAAGGTTACAAACAAAGAACAGGCAGAATCTATTCTCTTTCTTTCTTAAATCTATTAGTCTGTCCAAAGAAAAATTATTTAACCACTCAACAGCAACAAAATGTGAAATAAATTTGCTGACTATCCAAGTGTTCAGCTGTCAAAATGCATACAAATCATCAACATATGCCATGAATTTAATTCATCCTCCCCAATCTTCAAAGAGTTCAATAAAAGATGTCTAACTAATCCAACTTATTTTTTGAAAAAAGCCAGCAACTTCTCATTTTTATTGTGCTTTGAAAATCAATGCCAGTTGTATAGAACCACAACTAGTACTCAAAAGGCTTGAGCAAATATTCATTGACTCGGAAAAGTGCATAAAAATTATGTGGTACATTTAGGACCAATTTTAAAAATAATTAGGCTGTTATTCTGCACTCACGTTGTCTACACATAGAAACAAGCTATGAATTGTGCCCTATGTTCTCCATCTCACACATAAAAAAAGGCATTTCAAGTAAACATCAAGAGTTTTAACTTATAATCTCTCTCTAAACAAGAATAAAAGTGAGTCAAGGAATGCAACTGAATCAAAGAAACAGTACCATGAGAAAACTAATAAAAATGAGTTTAAAAGCCATACAAACTCGATATTTCTGAGATCAGGAAAGTTAACAGCCACAACAGCCATGGCTGCTTCATTAATAGCTACTTGCTTCCATGTTTCAGGGCTCCTTTCCTTTCTATCCAGCATTCCTCTTTCCTCTATTTGTGCAGCTTGTAATAAGTCATCAGTTGTAATCTGCATAGATGCAATAAATTATTCACTGACATTATGCTATACACAAAAGTAGTAATTAAATTATTAATCAAATCATTTGGGCAAAAGGTCACTGAGAAAAATGTATAATATAACTAACAAATTAGCCACAGGAAATAAGCAAATATCCATTTTTTTACAGCTAGGCAAATAATATTTCATTAACATTTCAATTCTTCAGAAAAACAAACTATTAAAAAAAGTATGCAAACTAAAATAAAATGATTTATGGGATGAAGTAGCCGAGGCAGTAAAGGAGGATAAAAAATTAGATGACTCAAAATCTCATGATCATCCATATTGTGGAATGGCCAATATTAGAGGTGGTTGGTCACATCCAAGTAGTGGCTGGTTTTTATCTACATGAAATTCTTATATTTCAAATTTTGAGGACTAAATAGAATGTTTTCATGTGATCATAAATTATAAGCAAACTTAAATCTATGATGGTGTACAAACCATGAGCTGGTCCCAACAGTAGTTAGCTATGTTGTTACCACAATATAATTCCTAGGAATAGATAAGAAAAAAAAATGAACCTCTCCTGACCATAACAAAAGCAGACACTTAAAGTTTATTTTGGTATAGGAGGTGGCTATGAACACATCATACTTGTCAAAGTAATATTTGGGACGGGAAATATTGTCTCCTAGATTGCCAAGACAAAGAATGTTCTGAATAGGAAATTGAAGTCTCAGTTCCGTCAAGTTTTATGGGAGACCTCCCAGTACGCAAATGCTTTTCCGTCTACTTGGTTCAAAGAACATTAAAAGCTGCCTAAAGTCCAAATCATTCCATTTCTCACAGCTCCTCTTCAGCAATTCAGGTCCAATGACATGAAATCATACTGGCAAATGGAGTAAGATTTTCAATTTACAAGAATAGGCAATACCTCAGTCCTTCCATCACGCATCATATTAATTGCAGCAACCTCGATTATGTTGGCCAGCTCTGCACCAACCATTCCATCTGTCATGCTTGCAACAGCCATATAGTCCACATCATCAGCCATGGGTTTCTTACGAGCATGAACCTATTACCAAAAAAAATAAAACAGGATAAAAAGAAGCTAAAAGGCATGGAATGGCCTAGTTTCTCAATGCCATAAAGAAAATGACAGGAGTAAAAAAGAGGAGAACACAAAAACATGACAGAGATCATAAATTATTACCTTCAGAATTTCCATGCGGCCTATGAGGCCAGGTTTAGGTATAAATATTTTTCGATCAAACCGCCCAGGCCTCACAAGTGCTGGGTCTAGAATGTCTGGTCTATTTGTGGAAGCAATAGTGATCACTTCCCCTCTACCTTCAAACCCATCCAAGGATACAAGGAGCTGGAATTAGGAAACTGAACATCAATCCTCAAATGCAGGTTTATCATAAAACAGCAGCATTGATGTTTAGGATACGCCCCAACCAACCTGATTTAGAGTGGCATCACGTTCTTGTCCACCAGAACCTTTAATCAAACCACGCTCCCTTCCAACAGCATCCAGTTCATCAATGAAAACAACAGATGGAGCCTATGCAAACAAAAATAAGTATGATGACATGTGAAAAAGATTAAGGTTCCCAGAGCTTGAAAAAGAGGTGTTGCAATCTGAACAATATTCAGCTCTATATTTGAATTTGAAAGCATTGGGGAAAAAAAAGGTAAATACACATCTAAATTCATAGTGAGAAAAAGTTTAGAATTTAACATCAGCAATACCACTCCAAGCTATCATGTGAAGAACCTTGATAATAGAGAAGCTAAAGAGAACACCTACGTTTTCCTTTGCTTCTTGGTAAAGTGCTCGAACTCGAGAAGCACCAACTCCAACATATATTTCCACAAATTGAGATGCAGAGATGGAGAAGAAGTTTACACCTGCCTCACCAGCCACAGCTTTTGCCAGTAAAGTTTTCCCCACCCCGGGGGGGCCACAAAGAAGTATGCCACCTGATTGAAAAATGGATTCAAGCAGACAAATCATGCACACAGGATCACAAGCATAATGACTTCATAAAAATAATCTAATTGGCAATGAAAATCAATAGGAATCACAAACATAAATAAAACATAATTCTTTGCTCCATATCCCTTTCATCTCTTGCTTTCAAAAACATTTAATAGCACAGAATAATTTATCCACAAGAATCTCCAGTAAACTTCAACTAGATCAAATCTAGTGTCTGTAATCATCCCAGAAATTGACCAAAGGGAAGATTCATACCAGTATATGATGTCATGTAATTTGAGATGCAACCAAAAGAATGTGTTGGATAGAACTTACATAGTGAACGTCAAGCGTTTAAAGAGAATATCACAAATAGTCTATGATAATTTTGCTAAAAGCAAGCTGTTATTTCCAGTCCTTTCTGCCTCTACGACGTTGTCTGTAAAAGTTAGTTATGTTTGAGATTATTTTTTTTTATTACTTAATATTCATGAAAGAATGAATGCCTGCAAGGCAGCATATTATTGTAAAATGTTAATTTGCTATGATAGCTCAACCTGTGCTGCAATTTTTTATCTTTTAATTTTATTTACACAAGTTCTGCACAACGGAAGTTTATTTGCACAATCCACTTCCAAATTGAATGTTTAAAGTGACTCCACAACATGCTGAGAAAAAGTGCAGTGTTTGATGTAATTAAAACAAGAACAATAACATAAAATGTAAGGTCCTCTCAACCAAATGCTCAAACTAGATAAAGAACATAAATGAGATGACAAGCCACGAAAACAAATCCTACTGAAAGTTCAAATAAAAAAATCATTAAAATTCCATACAATGGCTTTCCAAAAACTAACCTGGGATCTTCACTCCTCTCCTGCGGTACATCTCTCCATGTGTAAAAAATTTCACAATCTCCTCAAGTTCAAGACGTATTTTCCCAAGTCCTGCAACATCAGAGAACTTCACATCCACACCCCTTTCCAAGTACTGAGGCAATCTCTTATTATGTGCACGCCTAACACGTGCTCCTGACTTCATGAACTGCATAGCCATCTTCAAATAAGGATTCTGCTCCGCTTTCCCAGGCACGCTCTCATCTTCTTCCTCTTCTTCAATACCCATCAACTCCCTCTCTAACTCCCTCATCTTCTTTCTCTCTTCAGCCTCTGCCTTCTCAATCTTGAGCCGATCATCATAGTCCTTCTTCTGCTTCCGATAACTAAGCACCACTGTACGATAAAATATTACAAAAAACACCAACCCTAACAAAGTTGTCACATTTGAGTCCTGTGCTAAATTTGCCCACATACTTGCCATTCTTGTATAATTCTTCCGTGCATCACGCAATGACTCTTCATACTTCTTTATCCTAGTCTCCCTCTTTCTCCTCCTGTCCTCATCTTTCTTCTGCATCTTGATTGCCTTCTCGATTATTTCTCTTTCCTCTCTCATTTTCTTCAACTCCTCCTTTCTTTGCCTCTTAAACTCCTCTCTGGCCATCCTCAACTCCATAGCTCTCTTGGACTCCTTCTTAGGCTTTAACCTCGACAGCATAAACTCTGGAACTTTCCACAAAAATCCTAAATATGGCTTAGGAAGCTCAGGTCTCTTAACCGGAGGGGAATATGCATTCACACACAAAGCATCAATCTTGAACTTATCCCATGAATCCCAAAACCTCCTATTACTCTCTAACGAGGGCAAGACAGTCCTGAACACTTGATTATCATCTAAAACCACTAAAACAGCCTCCGGACGTTGTTTTAAAGAGGCATTAGGCGCTTTAATCACATGCTTGAGCTTGTTGTTCTCTTTTAAAATCAAAACTTGAGTATATGGTATTCTATTGGATACAACTGGAAGATTCTGAGACCATTGTTTAAGCTGGTCCGGTGTCAAGGCTTCTTGTTGTGTCTTTTTTAAGGTTTTCTTTTTATGGTAAGTTTTGGGTGTTGGTGTGGCAGCAAAGACAGGGTGTGGGGTGAGAGAGGTGGAGATAATAGTGAGAGTTATGGGTAAAGAGAGAAAACTGAAATTGGTTTTTTTATTGGTATTTTCAGTTTTGTTATCATTCTCAAGAATTGGGTCTTGTTTCTTGCATCTAATGGAAGGGTAAGTGATGGTTCTTAGTGGGATTTGGTGGGGTTTTATGGTGGTTTTGGGGTGTAGTGAAGAGCTCGAAGGGAAGTGACAGGCCATCAAAACTGAAAATTATAAAAAAAAAAAAAATTCTCAAATAAAAGAATAGAGAGACAGGGACAAAGGCATAGAAAGGAACCTTAAATTGTTGATTGTGAGACAATGAGCCATGGTTGTGCTTGATTGAATTGAATTCGAAACAGAGATGATTTTGCTGTCTTCAGGAGTGCCTCTGTTTCTGTTTTACAAGATTGAGAGACCTAACCTCATCTGAACTGGTTTTCTCCTTTCATGCAAGAAGACATCAAGACACGCCTTCCTTTTTTTTTTTGTAAATATTAGGCCTCTGTGGCCCAATCCATCTGGGCCTTCGTTACCCGTTTGATTTGTCTATTCAATGAAGCCTTGTTCTTAGTCGTTCTCCAAGATCGATTGAATTTTAAGATACCAATCACCAAGGGTTACGAGAGGTAGTAAAAGAGTGTGTGTATTTGTCAAAAACTCAGCCCAGCTCATAAATGAGAGTTATCGGCCTAACCAAGTCCACAAACGAGAGAAAGCTTTTGGCCCAACTGAACCCTCTTCCTTGCCCAATTAAACCCTATTTTTCTTGGGCCAACAAAACTTTTAAAAAAAAAATTAATACACCTTTATTTTTATTGTTTCATTCAAGTACTTTAGTTAATTTTTTATTTTCTAATGTATTTTTGTAAAAATACCCTTTAAAATAAAAATATTTTAAATTAAATTAAGTGATCGTAAAAAAATAAAATAAATTCTTTTACATGTAAACTCTTCTCATCTTGCAAAGACTAAAAACTATTTTATAACTAAAAATTAAAGTATAATATAATTAAAATATATATAACATAAATAGAAAGTTGATGAAATTATGACAGATAGACTATATTAAAAAACTTGAGTAAAAAAACCTAAAATAATGATGTATCGGAATAAAAAATATTAAAGTTAATATACTTGACTATTATAAAATGAAAGTTTAAAATACAAATAGTGATTCAAGGATAAAAGATACATCATTAAATAATAAAAAAGTTGATGAAATAAGGACAAAATTACTTGACTAAAGTATTTTAAAATATCAGTGCACTCAAAATTCATATACTTCATTGAGAAAAGACATCAAATTAGTATATACTAATATTAAAATTATATATAGAGTAATAATTCTTTTCTCGTATTCATAAGTGAGGGAGCACAATTATGTATATATCTAATAAGTTGTTTTTTATAATAAAACTTATGTATGCAAGAAAGCTGTTGGAAAATATAATCTTATAAAGCTGGCATACGTTAATCATTTCTTTGTGATTTTGGCTAATATTAGTTTTTATAATTTTCTTTTATGAATACTAGCTAATTCCAGTAACCTAGAAAGCTAAAGCAAGTTGAATGTATCATAACCTCTAAAAGTGTTTTAGAATAAAGAAGAAAATATTAAAGTTGTGAAAAAATTTCATACAAAAGATAAGTTTTTCATGGCTACATCATTTGGTTGGGTTGTGATTAGTATATGAGCTTAAGTTTTTAGTCTAGAGATGTCCTTAAAAAAAAAGTTTCTTGTAAGTCATATACTCATATTAATAAATATAAAAGATAAAAATAGTGCAAAAAAAATATAAGGAACAAGAAAAAAAAAACTTATTAAGACTTTGTCTATGAAGTTTGTATCTTTGGATATGGAACTTGGTTTTGGCTTATGTTTATATGAATTAATATTGGTCTTTTGCTTTTTTAAGTCTTTGTTCAGTCTTATTTTTTTTTTATTGATAATGGTTTATGATATTTATAAACCTATTATGTTGCTCACATTATGTAAGGTGGAGAAAAGAAGTTGTGCAATTGGTATAGGAGGTGGCACATATGATTGGTTATGATGTCATAAGCATTTGTTATGGGGGTTGGTGCTTATAATATAATTGGTAAATAAAATGGTGTTAACATTGCTAGAAAGCAACATAAAATTGTGATGTTGCTCTCTCTCTATATATATATATATATGGTGGTGCTTGCATTGTAATTATTGGCTAGAAATGGGATGTAAATAATGAAATGTGTATTTTGTAAAGAGTTTGTCAATCATGGAACTAAAAAACAGTGGTGTGTGTTAATACAAAAGGAGAGATGAGAGAGAGAAAAGTTGTGTGAGAGGAAGAGAATTTGTGGGAAGGAGAAATGTAAAGAGAGAGAAAATAAGAGGTAGGGCTAGCTGTTTAGGCAAGGTCGAAACAACCATATTATTTTAATTATGATCCATTATCCAACTCTCTAAGTCTTTTAAACATACATGTTTGGAAGATTTTGATCAAAAAATAAGAAAAAAAATAATTACTATATAAACATTACCTTTTTGTTTATGAACGCATGAAAATGTTACATTTGGCTTTCATTTATATGCCTATATAAAAGTTCTTTTCTTAACTTTTGTTAATGTTTCTACTAGAGAAGAAGAATTTAACTATCTTGCTTGTTAATTAAAATAATCTAAGTAATAAAAATGAGCACAAAAGTAAATATTGCATATGTATTTGTAAACTTATTTTAGAGAGAAATGACCCATATTGAGTTAGGAGAAGGATCCCTCATTCTTTTTTAAAAGATATGGTCACAAATACGTAATAAATTTTAATAAAGACATGGAAACATTGCCATGAAGATTCTTTATGGAGGAATGTAATTTTTTGTAGGAGATATAAAGATTTTGATGGTGACATTTAGTTAAGGATTTGGAGATTTTCATGGAGATAATTTATTAAAAATATAGGGAAACATTAAAAAAAAATTATTTAAAAAAATCAAGAAATAGTGGAGATATAAATTCTGAAAATTATATGATCTCGTGTAGTGTATCATAGGGATTTTGATGTTGTATCTCATTTATCACAAATTATTAAAAGTATCACTTATTCATCAATATTTTTATTTCTTTTCTTAAGACATTATGTTCCTTAATTTCATGATTGTGGTTATAGTAAAAGTCACAAAATTTGTTAAGATTCTCTATATTTATGCCACTTTTTATTAAAGAAGAATATCACATAGAATCTTTTCCCTAAATAACAACAAACACCTCAACATGCATATTGATAAAAGGTGTTGTAAGAAACTTAGGAGATGTCAAGTAATCACAAATAGATCCATCTGTGCTCCTTTTAAATAATATCCTGGTAAGAGATTGATAGTATTGTGGAGATTTTATTCTTTAAAATAAAAAGGTGTCTTTACTGGTAACGTTTGCTTTTTATACTTGAATATGGTTTTTTATTATTTATTTTACATTGAAAAGAGTCATTTAAGGGAGTGTACATAAGCATGTCTATAATTAATAGATATAGACTTCACTAATTAGAGCCTTAGTAACAATTAGTTTGTGTAAATCTTCCATATTTAGCATTTTCTCATTGAATTTTTTTATTTTAGGATGTTTATAACAATCATGTCTATGTATTCCAGGATGTTTATGACATTGTATGTGTTACCTAAGATCTATACGGCTATTATAGTTATATAAATTAACCTTCATGGTAACATAGTTTTTTTAGAGATGAGTGTGTAGTATTTTATGATAAAGTGGAGAGTTTCACACTTAATGAGAATAATATTTGTTCTTACAAGTCATACAATCATTGGTTTTATTTGATATTTATAGTTCTTCAACATGCAAACTAAAGTTAAAGGAAGATTGATAAAGACAGGGGCAGAGGCAAAGGGGGCAAACAGGGGCCCAGACCCCCTTAGATATTTTAAATACACAAATGCTGAGAGATTAAGAACTATTAAACCAATCATTATGCATGAAAAAAAAAAGATCAATGTGAAATATAATGTACAATGCAATTACAATACATATTCGTATAAAAATAATTGAACTTTAAAAATGGGCTTTGACATGATGAAAAGATTGATAATTTCTCCCAAATACAGGAGTGTCGAAGTAATAAATAACCCGGCAAGACTGGGGTCAAACCACAAGGAGGTTAATTGTATAAATTATAAATAATAATACAACAACAATCATAGTAGTAGTAGTAGTAGTAATAGAACTAATAATAATAATAATAATAATAATAATAATAATAAAGAAGAAGAAAAATTGATGAGAACTTTGAGATGAAAAATTAAAATAAGGATTAAACAACGATAACAAACAATGTCAAAGTTAGAGGATCCACTAATGGTATGTCAAACAAGTATAGTATAAACTCTTGTTATTCAATTGGAAACCACACACAAAGGAGGTTCCAATCAAATTATAGATTGTTAACATGATTACATTAGTCATCTTATTCAATTAATGCTAATACTTATAAATTTTATCAAGCATTCATGATTATAACTTATATTAACAACAAATCAAGTTTCTTTCATAGCTCAGGTGTCGGTTATACCATACAATATGGGCTATGAAAGTGTCAAGCATTTGTTGTACCAATTGTTATACAATATAAATCAAGATTAGTCATTTAACAAGTAAAGTATTAAAGAGTAAACAAGATAACAAATATAAAACATGTTAGTATCAAACATTAAAGTCCATATTAAGTTTATACTATACTTATTCTTACACCATTAGTGTAACATTTTCACCTTGACATAATAAACTTAGCTAGACATAATGAAAGAAAGAAAAATAGATAAACAAAATAGGAACATAAATAAGATAAAAGTTAACTAAGTAAAAAAGAAAGGAAATGAAAGATATAAACTTGATATTAATGAAAACAAAACATAAACATTACAAAAAATACAAAGAGAGAAAATAAGAGCATGATCTTGATCTGGGAACCAAGATACCTAAATGCATGGTAAATGCCTCCTTTTATAGATCAAAATTAGGAACTATTGATTTGATGACTAATTGATGAGTAGGTGGTCAACCCTTGACTTGGTGACAATCCTTATCTTCTCTTATTTGTCCAAAACATCATTGATGATGTCAAAATTAGAACTCCAGATATGGCCAAAATACTGAAAAGTGCTCGAGCTGGAGGATAGATTCGGGTTTTTTTGTTATTGCAACAATTTGGACTTGAAAATGGCCTTTTTAGATCTTGGACTCCATATGAAAGTTGTAGGCCTATGTCTTACCTTTCCATCCATATAACGTAGATCTAAATCTAAGATCTATAGTTCCAGATATGACCCAATTACCAAACAGTGTTCCTGTTTGGATTGCACCGACATCTCTTTTCTAAGTTTGGTCATCTCTTTATCCTTTCAATTTCAGTTTTTAAATTCATCAATCAATCCTTTCATTTATGTGACAGGCCTGCATTTTAAATGAGCAATTTCCATAAATTAAAGGTACCTTATATTATTAGATATATTATTATAAAACATGTTTTAGTTAAAGAATTATTGATACTTCAAGTGCAAAATGATAATATAAAATCTTGATAAAAATACACTCTTAAGTACCAATCAGGCTTCCATCATAAGCACCAAAATGAAAACCAGAGATAGAAAATTCACCTGGGACACAATGGAATTAGGTAATTAAGTGTGAGCTAGAGGTGTTATATTTTTTTATTTTAAAAAGGTGACCTTATTAACATTAAATGTAATTTTACTTTTAATTTTTTATTTACCATTGACCTATGTGAAAAGAAAAAAATATAAGATTACTATCTTGTGTAGTTGTAATATAAATCTTATAGCTGATAAAAACACAAATTATAAGTAAAAGTTTTTTTATAAAAAGAATGTGGTAGAGCCACCAATTAATTTATCTTTCATCAAATAAAATAAGGTAATTTAAATTTAGAATATATTTTTTTTTATTTTGAGATTTTTGTTAATAATTTGATGAGTTTTTTTATATAATTCTATGATTTTTGCTCATTTTTTCCTCAAATCTACTAGTTCTACCAATTATTTTTTGAATTCTTGTTATGATGATTTTTTTTTAAATTAATTAGATATATTTTATTTGTTTGTTTTGATTATGCTTGGATTTTTTTATGTTTTTTTTTAAGCAGAGCTGTCAAAATTATCAATTTGTTTCTCATAATATATATTTTGATTTTATAACATGTCATCCAATCATGTACCAAATCATCCAAAGTTAAAAAAACATGTCATCAATTGTTGATCTATGACAAGAATTGGGCGAAACAGAAAAATCAACAATTTATCTGCTAGTTAACATGTTGATTTGATTTATTTTGATTCTTTTTATTCCAACAACAACTACTAAACGAGCTTTTTTAGTGATAAAGATTGTTAAAACAAGACTTTACAATCGGATGAAAAATGATTTTATTGTAAATTATTTGATTGTCTATATAGAAAAAGAAATTGTTGAAAAATTCACAATTGATATGATAATTGATTATTTATATTTTATTAAAGAATGATGAGCACAATTAAAATAAATATGTAAGAATTCTTTTTTATTATTTTTTTACTTTATTTCAAAGTTTATCAAATATAAATAATGCCTCGCTTTACCTAATGTTTCTTATATAATTTGTACGTTTATATTTGATAGATATAAAGACTAACAATATTAAAGTGATGGATATATTATGAAGATGAAATTAACTTCATTGCATTGACTCAATTTGGCATTGCTCCAAACCTTTTACATTATAATAAGATCATTATATGTTTTTAGTAAGTTATTTGAATAAAACTAAATTATGCAAGTTTTATTTTACAACTCATGTATAATAAATTAAAATAAATATTATATTTTATTATATTAATTTTGCCCCCTATAATAAATAATTCTAGTTCTATCCCTGGATAGAGATACTTATATCTATGGCTAGGATCTACTGAGGAGTGCCTTATAGTAAGAGTAACTTTTTCTTATAATTGAAGTATTTTGTTTACTCTTTATCTCATTTTATCTTTTTTTTTTATGGAACCAAAGTTATCTTTATATATATTATGCATATAACAAAGTTTTATGTTGCATTTCCTATTGATAAAATATTAGAGTATAAACCTATTCTTTTACGACTGAAACAATATTATTGAGCACTTATACTTGATGAATGAATTAATGGAAATTTGAAGGGGATGAAGTTTCTATGGTGAGAAAATCAATCATTTTTCCTTGTCCTAGAGTTTCTCAACCATGAAAAGAATAGATGAGAAGTAAAATGAGAATGAACTAGCTTTTATTTAGTTTCTCATACTTAATACTATTAATGGAGTTGTGAAAAAAATTCAGATAGAAATTGAGTTTTCCATAACTCCATCCTTAGGCTAGTTTATAACTGGTTTATTAGCTTTTATCTCTACTGACATGACTAAAAGATTAATGTCTTCTCTCAAGTGTAGGAGTGTCGAAGTAATAAATAACCTGGCAAGACCGGGATCGAACCACAAGGAGGTTAATTGTATAGATTATAAACAACAACAATAGTAACAATAACAATAACAATAATAGTAGCAATAATAATACTAATAATAATACTAGTAGTAGTAGTAGTAGTAGTAGTAGTAGTAGTAATAATAATAATAATAATAGTAATAGTAATAGTAATAATAATAATAATAATAATAATAATAATAATAATAATAAAGAAAAATTAATGAGAACTTTGAGATGGAAAATTAAAGTAAGGATTAAACAATGATAATAAACAATGTCAAGGTTAGAGGATCCACTAATGGTATGTCAAACAAGTATAGTATAAACTTTTATTATTCAATTGGAAATCACACATAAAGGAGGTTTCAATCAGATTATAGATTGTTAACATGATTACATTAGTCATCTTATTTAATTAATGCTAATACTTGTAAATTTCCATCAAGCATTCATGATTATAACTTATGTTAATAACAAATAAAGTTTCTTTCATAGCTCAGGTGTCGGTTATACCATACAATATGGGTTATGAAAGTGCCAAGTATTTGTTGTACGAAGTGTCAAACAACATAAATCAAGATTAGTCATTAACAAGTAAAGTATTAAAGAGTAAACAAGATAACAAATAGAAAACATGTTAGTATCAAACATTAAAGTCCATATTAAGTTTATACTAGACTTATTCTTACACCATTAGTGTAACCTTTTCACCTTGACATAATAAACTTAGCTAGACATAATGAAAGAAAGAAAAATAGATAAACAAAATAAGAACATAAATAAGATCGGAGTTATTAAAGCAAAGGAAAGGAATTGAAAGGCATAAACTTGATATTAATAAAAGCAAAGCATAAACATTACAAAAAATACAAAGAGAGAAAACAAGAACATGATCTTAATCTAGACACCAAGATGCCTAAATGTATGGCAAATACCTCCTTTTATAGGCCAAAATTGAGAATTATTGATATGATGACTAATTGATGAGTAGGTGGCCAACTCTTAACTTGGTGACAATCCTTTTTTTTTTCTGCCCAAAATGTCATTAATAACGTCCAAATTGAAACTACTTGAAAATATAAAAGTTGTAGGAAATTATCTCAGCTTTCTTGTGTAAAACATTCAGCTCATTTCGACTTCTAGAACTCTAAATATGATCACAATACTAAATAGTGCTCGGGTTTGATAACAGATTCGGGCTTCTTTGTTGTTGCAACAATTTGGACTTGAAAATGACCTTTTTAGATCTTGGGCTCCATATAAAAGTTGTAGGCCTATGTCTTACCTTTTCATCTATATAAAGCAGACCTAAATATGAGATCCATAGCTCTGGATATGACCCAATTACTGAACAGTGTTCCTTTTCTAAGTTTGACCATCTCTTTATCCTTTCAATTTCAGTTCTTAAATTTATCAATCAATCTTTTTATTTATGTAATAGGCGTGCATTTAAAATGAACATTTACCATAAATTAAAGGTATCTTATATTATTAGATATATTATTATAAAACTGGCTTTAGTTAAGGAGTTATTGATACTTCAAGTGCAAAATGATGATAAAAAATCTTGATAAAAATACACTTTTAAGTATCAATCATCTACCTTAACCATGTCCCGCAAAAAACAAGTCCTTAGTAGATACATAAGACACTCTAACTTTTAAGTTAGTAAATATAAAAGGTAAAAATAATATAATAAAAGGAATACAGGGAATAAGAAGAATTTCTTAAGATGTTGTCTATAAACTCTATAAGTTTTTGTACTTGTGTGAGCATGTATATCTAGGTATGGAGCTTAGGTCTAGCTTGAGTTTGTATAGACTAGTATTGGTCTCTTGCTTTTTAAGGTTATTATTCAATCTTACTTCTCTTTAATGGTAAGGGCTTGAGGTATTTATATACTTGTTGTGTGGGCTCACCTCAATGGCAAGTAGAGAAGACGATGACACACCATAAGCATTTATTATTGAGGTTAATGCTTGTTATGCTAATTGTGAAAAAGTTAGTGTTATTAGTGGTAGAAAACATTATAAAATTGTAATGTTGCTCTGTATAAAAAAAATAAAAGTTATGTAAACTACATAGAAAAATATGGTGGTGCTTATATTTTAATTATTAACTAGAAATGGATGTCAACCTTTCATAATAACTGTATTTTATAAAAAGGATACTAGTATTAACACTAAACAAATAGAGGTGTGTGGTAGTAGAGAGAAAGAGAGAGAAATGCATGTAAGAGGGAGAAAATATAGAGAGAGAGAGAAAAAAAAAGTTCAGATCAGTTGTTTGGGCTTTTAATAATTGAATATGCATGACAAGAAAACTAATTTATTTATTTTCATTTTAAATGGAATTATAAATTTATGCATTGATTACTACTTGTAAATTTTGGGTTTTCATTGTCTTCAAAATATCATAACTCTTGTGCTTATAAATGTTGATAAATAATTTTTTTAATGATCACAACTTAACCCTATCCTTGATAAATATCTCAACTATATTTTTAGGTTTTCAAGTCTCCTATATCCTTAATCTCTACAATTTCAAATTTTTCATAAGGTTTCAACAACTTCGAAAATTTATTTTTCTTGATGAGATATCATGTTTTATATAAATATAAAATAAAGTTTTTTGTATTTTTAAAAGTTGATTGTAATTACATAATTTACCGGTCATCTTATCCATAGCTAGAATTTTGAAATTTGGAGCAAATGCAAGCTACTTGTTAGTGGTTCTTGTCTAGAAGGTTTTTTCCTTTTCTTTTATTTTTTTATCATTAGATAATTAAAATGAACCAGTTGATACAAAAATCTTATGAGTCATTTATTATTTGTTTTGATTTTCATTTGTTAAAGATTTTTTTATCTAAATAATTGAATTATTGCTCATTTGATTTATACCTTACATTAAATTTGTTAATATAAAAAGCACTTGAACATCATATGCACAATAAAAAAATATCAAAGTAATTTTAACTTGAGACTCCATATTATTGTAAGCTTATATTATGATATTAATCTATATGAACTTATTATTATTATTATTATTATTATTATTATTAATTTTTTTCACTTTTATATTATTTGATCTTTCTATTTTTATAAAATTTATGTTAGCTAAATTCCTTATGAGTTGAGTTTAAAGATAAATCTCTACCTAGAAATCAAGGTCAATGGGTTTCTCAAATTCCTTATGCCTCATTGCTAGTTGATATATACTAATTAATATCATTTTAAGTATGTTTAAGTACACTACTTTATTACACTTAACTAAATTCCCCTCTTAATATATGTAATTTTTCATGGGCATGACAACCCCACTTTAGTTACTTATTATTAAGCTCATGAATTATCATATATAATTCAATAAATGAAAACTTTAATATACCTTTTTGTTTAGGTGTTAATAAATTAATTTTGATTTTAATGCTTAGTGTTGTAACTTAGAAACTTGATTTCTTATTTGAATACCATGGTTATGCAACAACTTTATTAGTAAATTTTATTGTAAAAGTCTCACTCTAATTGACCAATGAAGACCATTTTATGTGTTATTCGTGCATGATTTTAGATGAGTGGTAATGAGAAAGTCATGTTTAATCCTCGATTATAATGGAGGGAATTCCAAGAATCCAAACCCATTTATATTCATATGCACTTTAATACTTATATTTGTTTTAAATATTTGAGACACAATCAATATGAAATCAAGTGAAATATTATTTTTAATAAAATAAATTTTTTCTTCCAAGAAAATTCTTATGGAGTGACCTCGATACTCTTGAGTTTATTACGCTTAACAATAATAAATTAATAACTCCAAACCTATGTTTGAGATTATGTATTAAATTGAACTACACTCGAAACTATAATATTAGAAAACAAGCAAGCATAGTTGAAGGTAACCATTTGTATTTTGGTTACTAGATGAATCAATTGAAATACTTAAAGTAGATGATAGGTTACCATATAGATAAATTAAATAATTAAAGTAAATGAAAAGTCGTTTATGATCAATTTAGAAATGATAGATACATGGTTGCTTAGCAGTAATATAGGCCATCTTAATGCATTAGCATATATAATATATGTCATCCTATTAACATTTTGGTAACAAGAAAATAATATGCATAGGGTGGCTAATAGCAAACTTTACTCGGCAAAATAACTTTTAATTGGAAGATATTGACCAAAAATTTGAAATAAAGGAATAAAACAGTCATTATAATTTAGTTATATGTTTTAACAATTTTATTCAAGCTTATTAGAACAAAATTTCTTTAATATAACTAGATCAACATTTACTTGAAATGACAAGTATTCCTCATGTGCCATAAAAAATAGATGTTGTACATGCATTAATTGAAGTTAACTTGAGGTTCGAAGACAAGTTTAAACTAACTTTTATACGTACAAGTATACCAAAAGAATTTTAAAAAGATTTGGTATCATTGCTACACATTTATAAAGATTGTGTTGCTTGAAATTATAATGAATTGCCTAGTTTACATAGATGCTTGGTTGAAATCCTTTGCAAATCAAGCTTGGGTTTAAGTCACATAAACAACCTCTGTGATAAATAGTCCTAAAAATAATTAATCATATGAAAGAGAAAAATGAAAGGCTATTGGAAGTTAGACCTTTTAAGCTAATTAGATACAATAAATGATTATCTAATATAATGTCAGAATAGAAATTTAAGGATATGTATAGTTTTTAGAAATATAAATATTATAACTTTAAAAGATAAATATTTAATGTTATTGGCTAATATGTTAATTAACACAATACTTATCAATGAAATATAAACTGCAACTTGATGAACAATCACTCTAGTTATAACTATATCTTTATTGTCGAGAAAGATGTGTCAAAATCTATTTTTAGATACTCTGATTCACTAGAAATGTTTGAGTGGATGGTAATGTCTTTTAGTTTAAATAGTGTGAGTACTACTTATGAAAGAGTAATGAATTTGATTTTTCATATTATGATCAGTCATAATGTAAAGATATATACTAACGGTATCATGTTAAAATCAAAGTCCAGATGTATTCACATGAATGAGCTACAATAAATCATATAGCTATTATAAATGCTTCATATCTGTAATTTTTATTCCTTCAATTTATTCATTTTTTTTAGTATCATTACTTTCTTTTATTTATTTACTTGCTTTCTTTTACAACTTTTTTTTATTACTTTATTTAATTTTTGATATCTTTTAATTTTATGTAATTCTCTTTATCTTCTTATATGTTTGTTTTCTTAATGTAGAAGGTCTTGAGGTCTTGGTATTTTCACACTCTGCTTGGTTTTATAAGGCCATTACCTCTCTCTATCAATAATTAAGTCCCACATTGCGCGAGGTTCTAGCCCAGTAGTGGGAGGGACTTGTTCCCTTCCTCTGCACCCGGGTTCAAGCCTTACCGCGCACACCTATCACCCCCGCGGTGTCTTACCTACTCGCTGGGCTTACAGGATATTCAGTGGACCGTGGGGATTAATCGTGGTGCACGCAAGCTGGCCCAGACACTCCACGTAAATAAAAAAATAATAATAATAATTAAGTCCCACAATATAATTTTTCTTTACTAAAAGAAAAAAATGACCAGCAAGGTGGTATAATTAGTCAAATAAGTATTAGCTAGTCAAATCTCAGGTCAAATAGATAAATAGAACTAAATTAAAAACCAAAAAAAAAAAGACTTCATATCAATATATGAGAGCTAATTTAGGAATACCTTCCAGCCATTTATAAGTGCTACATATGCTTTGCTTTTTATGCATTGGTGACTTCCATACATCCGATGATTAGATTTCAGGCTTTTGGCGCCAAAAACAGTTGAAAAGGTGGAAGGATAAGTTGCTTGAGCGAAAAAGAAAGTCACGCCCAGTGGGACTCGAACCCACAATCGCTTGATTAGAAGTCAAGCGCCTTATCCATTAGGCCATGGGCGCCGCACGCAACCGAATCTCACTAATTAATAAATATATTATAAATTACCGTCCTCGTCTTCCCTTATTAAAATAATAAATTATAGATTAAATGATAGGGTGAAAAGGTATATTTAGCATCACTGTAGCCATTACTATTTGCCACAAGTAACCCTGTCGAAAAATTATATCATCTAAAATATATTTACTTTGTCATAGATCCCTTAAATTATTAAAAAAAAGTTATAATAATACAAGTGAAAAATTATAAATCATTTACATTCTTATTATTTCTCACTCATATAATTTACCAATAATATTGTGAAATCATGTAATGCAAATTTATAATATTTTCTGAAAAAATAAAAAAGATATTATGAATCCAAATTGAGCATATGTCAATATTTTAATATATATTGTATATAGGAGTTTTAAAATTATTCTAACTTTCATTAGCTTTCTATTAATCTATTTTTAAATAACATTATGATATCAACTGTTGCATGTTAATTATAGTATTTATTTCAGAAATCAAGAGAATTAAAAGTTTAAATTGAATATTATCCATCTAGAATGAAGAATATAGTATATTCATATACTATTTTTTAAAAAATAAATTTAATTATAGTTGGAAATATGAATTTTCTTAATTTAATTTTAATTTTTAAATCACTCTAAAATTGTTTAATTAGGTTGTATTTGTATAGTTGGACGGGACAAGTGTAATATAAAATAAATCCAATTGAATATAAGTTTGCTAACATTTTTTTTCAACGGGATAAGATTTAAGTTAACCATGTTTTTATTACTAGTTTAATATGTTTTATAGTTAATCAATTAGTTATATGTGATATTATTATATTTATATAAATATATATTTATTATTAATAAAAGTTTGATTTATTTTTAATATTCATATAATATTAGATTAATGAATTTATAGTAAAGCTAAAATTTATGGGAAAACATATTATGAAAAGGAAATTATAAAGTTGTTATAATTATGAGATTCTTATTGCATTAAAAAATTATTTCTAAAATATTTTTATTTGATACTTTCTTAAATACTAGATATTTATTAGAATCGTATAAAACTAATAAATATTATATTTTTTTATAAAAAAAATAATTATTCTCATAAGCTAAAATATAATGGATACCTATAACTACTATGTAGGTGCTTACCATAAAACATGTACATTAAACTAACTCATATATAAATTTTATATGAAGAAATCATATATGTCTATATAAAGGCTTATATGATTATTATATAGGTGATTCTTAAACTTGAGATCACTAAATCATCTTATATAGAGAAAATTATATTTTTAATCAGGATACATATTATCTTAATTGAGGTAACAAAAGAACAGATATTTGATATAAGATAAATTATATGAAGGTATTTAAGTGATCAAGAGAGGATTTATCATATGTTCTCAAATAGTATAGATTGAAAAATTCTTGGCCAAAATGAAATAAAATTTAAAAAGAATTTCAAATTTTATTCAAATAATCAATGATTATTATGTAGAGAATAAATATAATTTAACATAACATAACATACATACTTCATGCTTTAATGTTAAATTAGAACATTATTATTAAAAAAATATTAATGATACTAAGAAACTGATCATTAAAAGATTAGTCAAATCACTAATGAGTTTTCTAATATTTGAGAGATCATGACATGTTACTAAATGATACACTTGATCTTCAAATATAAATTAATTAATTGTTTAATTAATACTAAATTAAATTATTTAATTTTATTTAATTATAATTATAATTTATATTTGGGTCAACATATTAGGAATCTAATAGATCACACATACATTAAAAATCATTAGTCATAAATTAAATTAAGATGATTTAATTAAATATGTCTTGATTAAAGTATATTTTAGAAATTAAGGACTAGAATATAATTAATTCATATATTATATTTCTAGATTTAGAAAAATCAAGTAAGGACCTGATTGAGTTAATTTTTAAAATTATCTGAATTAATATATGGATATTATTTAGAAGAAAAATTAATATTTTATCAATTTAAGGATTTTTTTAGATTTTGCGATAAATAGCAAGTTATGCTTTTTATTTTTTAGAGTTGTTGTCTGTTAGACATAAGAAATATGTAAACATAAAATTAGAGCTCGCATTCTAAGAATAGCAATCCTTCTATCCTAAATAGGAATTTAGAAGATTTTTTATGGATTGTTTATGTGGATTATCGTTAGTTGCCAGATAATCATATCTATTTAATAGAATTCTAGAGATTTTTGAATAATATTATTTCATAGTTTTTATTATATACATGATATTCAAGAACCCAATATTTACATGTATCTTCACAAAAGGTATTGTTTTCCATAGATAGCATAAAATAATAAAAACAAAAACAATTATCTAATTATTGATATGATAAAAAAACAAAAAAATTATTAATTATAAATAATTGAGCCATAAAATAAGCCCAACTGTACGACGCAAAGAAGGATGCATGCTAGTGTATAGATATTTGTTTGGAATGGTCGGGTTTGAAGTTTAGAAATCTGATGCCATCAAGCCTCAAGGCATATTGATCTTAGAAAATGATACCAAAATCTCACCTTGCACCAACAGTCTTGGCCTAGCGATGGAAGGGGCTTGTTTCCTTCCACTGTATTTGGGTTCGAGCCCTAGCGTGCATGCCTGTCACCCCCGCGGTGCCTTACATGCCTACTGGATTTGCAGGGTATCTAGTGGGCCATGGGGATTAGTCGTGGTGCGCGCAAGCTGTCCCGGACACCCCACGTAAATAAAAAAAAAAAAAACATGGTGCGGCTAGCGTCAGAATATATTCTTATTATTTTTAAAAAATTACCTGTCTGAGTAGCATAAACTTTAAAATTATTAAAATTTATATAGTTATTAATTTTAAAATTAAAAAAAAATCTAACTACGTGTAAATTGACCAGATATCCTCGGTTAAAAAAAGAAGAAGAACATATTGATGTTCTCCTGTAGACAGGGCTATCTGTCCTCAGCCGTGAGACTGCAAACCACTTGACCAGCTATTTTATACTTAAAAGTAGAATTGACGTCTTACTTGATTGATTATGCAGCTCACCATCCATGAACAGCTAATTAATCTTGACCTCTTCGTTTTATGGATCAAATAGACAGACACAAGTTTACAAAGTAGTTTAGAATAACCAACTTTTTATTTTTAACTATCTATAGCTTTTGATTAGATTAACATTAATTTTTGTTTTGTGTTTTTATTTATTTTATATTTGTTATTTTATCCTGATACGCTGGTCTTTTTAGTTATGGCCGACGCCATCAGCTTGTCCTCCATGGGGACCCTTTTAACTTGGAGACATCTCCTTAAAGTGGATGGGCTCATCTTCTCGAGCGGCCTAATAATAATAATAATGCGAAAATCAACATGCCGTTTATTAACCTTTTTTTTGTTTTTCCTTTTTTAAAATGATGCATTTTTATTAAATTAAAAATGTAACAGGATGATTTGTGTAAACAAGGGAGCAAGGGAGGGCAATCTCGTTGCCAACCATGATTAAAATTTTGATAACAGTAAAGTATAGATGTGGTTTAATTAGTGAGAACCTAGATTTATTTTTTATAAATTATATTATTAACAATTTATAAAATTAATAATTTTAAAACTCGTGTAAAATTAATAGAATCACCTAGAAAAGATAATTAAAGTTTGGGTCCACCATTATCAGCAAGGCAGAACCACATTGATTCGTGGCTGGTGGGGGCTATAGCACCATCAAAATTTGGAAAGTTTTATATTTTAGTCCTCGAGGTTTGAATGTTAATTATATTCTGTAATTTAACATATTTTTCAAATAAAAAAAATCAATTGTTTTCATATTCAGCCCTTCCCCATTTCAAAATATCTGATTTTACTTCTGATTGCCCATGGTTGAAGCTTTCATCATTGAGAGTACCCGGACTATTATACAATATCTTAAGAAAATATATGGGTTTTTTCTCTCTCGGTTGCTCCATGATTCATATGAACATGCAATAAAGCCATTCTTTTTTCTTTTTCATTTTCATCTGCTTCTTTTCTCAAATTTATTCTGAGAATTTTTATATTTTAATCATATTATGGCCTAATTCCACAAGATAAAGTTTTTAATTGTAGTAGAAATATAAAATTTAAAAATAAATAACAACAATATAAAACATAGAGAAAATGTATGGTAAATTTCAAGGTTTTAAGAATATTAATCTTGTTCCAAAATATTCTATTTATTTCAGGTTTAAGAAACAAGAGATAAACTTGCTAAAAAACAACAAATAAGAGAGAAAGTTATTAGACCATTTTCTAACCATAAAAAATAATAATCTTTGTGTCAATGGATTCTTTTTCTTGAGAGAATTTTAATGGATATAGTTTTTCTCTCTACTTTCTCATCAAGTGGATCAAGTTTCATTTGGTTTATTTTGATTTAACAAATATTTATTTTTTAGGGTGATTTTAAGGTATTTTGAGTTTGGTAAGTAGTTTTTTGAAATTTATATTGTATTTTAAAGGTGTTCTTGGGTATGAATAAACTAGAAATTTGATTTTTAGGATCCAAAAACATGGACCTTGATTTCAGATGACCAACTAATCTATGACATGTTGTTTGTCTTGACAACTTGTATGCCATTATAAGTAGCATGTAGCACTCCTTCTAAAAACTAGAACATATAGAAGCAGACGATGCTTCTCTCCCTCTTGGGAAAAAAAGAAGGCATGTGTCTAACCTTCAAGACCTAGGCGCACTTAAGCTTGATCCATCAACATTTGATCTTTTTTTTTTCTTCTCTCTTTTTCATTAAATATTTTTATTTAAATTTTGGTTTGTACACTCTCTTATTTCTTAAACAAAATGAATTGACCTTGTTTTTTCTTTTCAATGTTTATATATATATATAGTTGCATGACACTTCAAAGAAATTAATTTGATTTAATTTGAATTTTCTTCTTTTATATTTGATATGAATTGGTTGTATTTGTATGAATTTTTATATAAAAAATAAATAATTGGTTATTAGCAACAATATAAAGCCACTAAAATAAAAGGAATGGGAATATTTAAAATAAAGAGGACAATTAGGATAAAATATTTGTATGTGCATCGGCCATTTTATTTCTATTATGAAGATTACATTCATGCTTTAATGTTTTATTAGTGTTAACAACTATTTTTTTGTTAATTAATTTATATATTTTTTACTTTATTTTTTAAAATGTAAACAATATCTTTTTTTTTTCTCAATTTAAAAAAAAATATATAATAAAAGCATATCCATAACATAATTATTTTTTTCACTTTAAAAATTTACTTGAAATCCTACCTATAGTGTAAATAACATGCTTGCATTTCTAATTAAAAAATCATAATACATTTTAAAATGCATTCAAAACATTATCAGATTATTTTATTATGTTTGAAAATTACTTGGAATTCTACCGCTGGCATTTCACGAGTGATAAAATTAATTATAAACTAAACTTTATAACCATCATTACCAGCAAATTGATAAATACAAATAGAAATACTAATGAATTTTTTATATTGATAAATTATAATGAATTTTATTCATAGACTATTCCTTCATTATATTCATTGGTAAACATTGATGAAATATTCCTCCAATATATTCTAAAGAAATTAAAGTGAGAAAAGAAAGAATTAAAAAAAAGTCAAAAAGTATGATGATGTCACTTTTACAACCATAATGATTGATAGGTTAGTTTTATTTATAAATCAATTTATAATATTTAATTTATAACTTCACGAAAGACTCTTCTCTCTCCTTTCGCCATTTATTTCTCTTTCTTTTCCTCTATTTTTTAATATAACACACAACACTTCTTATAATTTTATCAGTTAGTTTACTATGTTAATTCTGTTAGTTTATTCATATTAATAAAACAATTCATTTACAAATTTTAGCTAAAAGGAAAAAATTGAATGGTATAGAGCTAGCAATGCAATTGCAAGGAAGGTTTAAAAGAATCATGCTAATTTTATTCTATTTTATTTTTTATTTACTAACAACTAATTCATTTGTACTATATAGGTTGTACGATTTTTCATACAAGGCAGAAAAAAATAAAAAAAATATATGAAAGAAAGAGAACTTCAAGTTGGAAGAACGTGGTGGTTTGAAAGGATTCCAGACCACCATACATCCCAGAGGCTGTATGAGCTGAATATATTCATCAAGTGATATCTGAATAATTTGTGTGATGGTCATACTCCAATATGGAGAACTAGAACCGGTGTATTCACGGTTCCATTACTACGGACACCGGCAATTCTGTTACATTCATTTCACATGCAAAAAGGATGGTAGGTATTTGTTTTTATTATATATTTTTTTTTTAAAAAAATATATTTAACTAACAATATTTTTTTTCTTGCAGGTTACGGTTCTTGGATGCGAGCTAAGCCTGATGAAATGTTTTATAGAAATGCACGTGTGAACCATAAAAAAAGGTGTGGTAGCTCATCAATGGTCGAGTTCAACACTTTTATAATATGTTGGTTTTCAATTATTTTTCTAAATTTGGTGACTTTTTTTTCCAGCAAACATATAACATCTGGTTAAAGAAGAGATACAAGGATGATTCTTTGATCCATTTGGATCTCTATTTAAATTTATGATTGAAGGTAAGATCATTTGGTGGACCCAATAAAAACATGATAAACGATCTTTTTAACAATATGGTAGAGGACTTATAGATGACTCATAGTGTTTCAATCATTGGATGCTCGCAATCGATTCTAAGCACTAAAACTCTAAACTTCAAGCAATTTTAGACCAACGAGTACAAGCTTAGTCAACCTATCTTACTGTTGATTATGCATGACTTAGTTTTAAGATGACCAAATGACACAATCAAAAGATTGATGTCTTATCTTAAACGTAAGAGTGACGAAGTAATAAATAACCCGGTAAGACCAGGGTCAAATCATAAAGAAGTGAACTATATACAATTATAAATAGTTAAGTCAACCTATCTTACTATTGATTATGCACGACTTAGTTTTAAGATGACCAAATGACACAATCAAAAGATTGATGTCTTTCCCAAACACAGGAGTGACGAAGTAATAAATAACCCGATAAGACTAAGGTCGAATCATAAGGAAATGAACTATATACAATTATAAACAGTAAATGAAAAGGAGTTGAAGAAAACTTTTGAGATGTAATATTAATATAAGGATTAAAAAAGGATAAAATAATTATCAAGGTTAGAGGATCTACTAATGATATTTCAGATAAGTACATTATAAACTCCTTTTATTACTCAACTAGAAACTACACACAAAGAAGGTTTCATCGGATTCTAAATTATTAACATAATTATATTAATCATCTTATTTAAGTAATGTCAATACTTGTAAATGTGGTTAGGTATTCATGGTGATAACTTATGTTAACAACAAATCAAATTCTTTTCATAGCATAAGTGTCAGTTATACCATACAATAGACAATGAAAGTGCCAAATATTCATTGTTTTAAAGGTTGTACAATACAAATTTAGATTAAATATTTAACAAGTAAAGTATTAAAAGTGAGTAAAATAACAAATATAAAGCATGTTAGTATCAAAATTTAAAGTCTATATTGAGTTTAGATAATAAATGGAAAAAAGATGCTAAGAAAAGAGAAGGAACAAGGAATTGAATAAATATATACACAACTATCAGTTATCATAGGAAATTAAAAGAACTGACTTAAGAGTCATGAAACACCATTATCCATCATTTGATCGAGGTTGGAGAAAAACTAGCAAAACAAGAATTACACAAAAAAAAACACAAAAACCATGTAAGAAAAACAAAATAATCAACCTTTATAAACATGATCATTCAAACTAATGGATTCATTTTCACTGGGAAAAATATTAAAGTAAGCTTTCAAATGATGTCAATTTACCTTAAAATATTATCATTATTTGGATTCTCAATATCAAAGGTTTTATAAGGATATACATGTTTTACAATAAATGGACCGTTTCATCTTGATGTTAGTTTTTTAGAAAATAAATGGAGTTGAGAATTACAAAGGAAAACTTTTTGATCAATATCAACTTTTTAATAATTTTCACAAGTTTTGCAAAATACATGGGTTCTTGAACATGGTGGGCCAATAAAAATATATTAATCCTTACCTATTTGAAAGTTTTAAAGATTTCAAAATTATGACTGATTTTTTCTTGTTTAGTCATGATATGAGGAAATGGAAGTACTAGTAGGGAATCAATCTTTTCTTTACAATGTTCAACTTCAACCCCTTCCTTACCCTCAAAGACTAACATATCTTCTTTCTCATAAGGTTCAAGAATGTGTTTTTCAATAACCTTACTACTACAGAGAGTAATGACTGATTTGACTTGATTCATATATTGGCTTCTAGAGCTTCGTGCATTTAAATTGTATTGCCTTTTGGAATTTTATTGTGGTTGATATGAAAACTTACCTTTCTTTTGAAAACTAAGAGTAAATGTGAATCTCACAAGTGTATCTTTTAAATCTTTCATGGTTTGAGCATGTTGAGTGTTAATTGTTTCATGCTTTTCAATGAATGTATGTAATGTTTCCTCAAGGTTTTTTTCTTTGAGAGGGGAGCATAAGGAGGTACATATCTTTAAAAATTTTAAAAATTATGATATGCTTGAAATGGTGGTTGTGAAGTTTGTACATCACTCTTCTAACTAAAATTTGGGTGATTTCTCTAACAAGGGTTATACATTTATAAGTATGGATTCTGATTTAGCTTTTGGAAACTATTTAAAGCATTGACTTGTTCATGAAGATATTTCTTAAAAAAAAGAAGAAGTAAAGTTGGATAATCATTAGTTGTATGTTCATTCATTTTATAGATTTGACACATAATATCTTGAACAACTTTTAATTTACCATTCTTTTTAAATTCAAATGCCTCGACTTTTCTAGCTAAAAATGCAAATTTAGCTTGGAGGTCATTATCTTCCCCAAGGTTATATATACCTCTACTAGATGTATGAGTTTGAGTTTTACTCGGTGCCTTATAAGTAACTATAGTGTTCTAATTTTGAGCATTTTTAGCAACCGAGTCTAGATACTCCATTACTTTATTAGGGTCTTTATCTTTAAATGTTCCATTGCACATCAATTTTACCATTTGTCTATCTTTAAGTGTTAACCCTTTGTAAAAGTGTAAAACCAATCTCCATGTTTCAAAACCATAATGAGGACATGTATTAAGCAAGTCTTTATACCTATCCCAATATTAGTAAAATGTTTCTCCTAGCTTTTGAGTGAATGTGGTTATTTGTGTTTTGAAAGAATTTGTTTTATGAGAAGGAAAAAAATTCTCCAAAAATTATTATTACATTTCATCTCAAGCATGAATGGATCCTAGTCTCAAATTTTATAGCTATGTTTTAGCTTTATCTTTTAAACAAAAAGAAAAAAGCTTTAATCTGATGACATTTATGCTACAATTTGAGTAATTATAAATATTACAAACTTCTTTAAATTCTATTAAATGCAAGTATGGATTTTGTAAATCTAAGCCATGAAAAGAAGGTAAAAATTGAATAATATATGATATAAAATTAAAGTAAGATGTATCAGGAGGGAAAACTATACATGAGGATGCACTTGTTCATGTTAGATTCATGTGGTCTCTAAGTGTTCTAACTCGATTATTCTCATTATTCTCATTATAAAGCGATTGATTATCCTTTTTTACCATATTTTTTAAAGATGATGAAGATTTCCTACAAAATCTATCACTTAATATGCGTGTCCAAACTTTTATGCAAATGCTAAAGGAAAGAAATAAGAAAAAAAGAATTAGAAAAATAATAACAACAAAAAGAAAAAAAATTATGTAGTAACTTATCTTCCTGGTAACGACGCCAAAAACTTAACATGATCAAAATATTGATATTTTATCCCAAATACAAGAGTGTCAAAGTAATAAATAACCTAGTAAAACTGTGATCGAACCATAAGGAGATGAACTATATAAAATTATAAACAATAAATGAAAAGGAGTTGAAGAGAACTTTTGAGATGTGATATTGATGTAATGATTAAACAAGGATAAAATTATTGTCAAGGTTACAGGATCTACTGATGGTATTTCAAATAAGTATAGTATAAACTCTTTTTATTGTTGATTTAGAAACCACACATAAAGGAGATTTTAATCGAATTCTAAATTATTAATATGATTATATTAATTATCTTATTTGAGTAATGTCAATACTAGTAAATGTGGTCAGGTATTCATGGTGATAACTTATGTTAGCTGATTAGTACTCAAAAGTGCATTTTTATCATGGTTTTATATCATCATTTTGCACTTGAAGTATCAATAACTCCTTAACTAAAGTAGGTTTTATAATAATCTATCTAATAATATAAGATACCTTTAATTTGTGGTAAATGTTCATTTTAAATGCAGGCTTATCATATAAATGAAAGGATTGATTGATGACTTTAAGAACTTCAATTGCAAAGGCAAAGAGATGATCAAACTTAGAAAAGAGATGTCGGTGCAATCTAAAACAAAATACTGTTTGGTAATTGGGTCATATCTGGAGCTATAGATCTCATATTTAGGTCTACTTTATATGGATGAAAAGGTAAGACATAGGCCTACAACTTTCATATGGAGCTCAAGATCTAAAAAGGCCATTTTCAAGTTCAAATTGTTGCAACAATAAAGAAGCCCGAATCTGTCCTCTAGCCCGAGCACTGTTCCGTATTTTGGCCATATCTGGAGTTCTAGAAGTCGAAATGAGCTAAAGTTTTTACACAAGAAAGCTGAGACAATTTCCTAGAACTTTCATATTTTTAAGTGGCTGACACGACGAAAAGATTGATGTCTTCTTCCAAGTGCAGGAGTGTCGAAGTAATAAATAACCCGACAAGACCGGGGTCGAAACACAGGGAGGTTATTGTACAAATTATAAATAACAACAATACAACAACAATAATAATAACAACAACAACAACAACAACAATAATAATACTAGTAGTAAAGAAAGAGAAGAAGAAGAAGAAGATGATGATGATGAGATATTAAAATAAAGATTAACAATGATAATAATAAATGTCAAAGTTAGAGGTTCCACTAATGGTATGTCAAACAAGTATAGTATAAACTCTTATTGTTCAATTGGGAACCACATATAAAGGAGGTTCCAATCAGATTATAGATTGTTAACATGATTACATTAGTCATCTTATTCAATTAATGCTAATACTTATAAATCTCGTCAGACATTCATGATTATAACTTATCTTAACAACAAATCAAGTTCCTTTCATAGCTCGTATTTCAGTTATACCATACAATATAGGCCATGAAAGTGTCAAGAATTTATTATACCAAGTGTTATACAATATAAATCTAAATTAGTCATTTAACAAGCAAAGTATTAGAGAGTGAACAAGATAACAAATACAAAACATGTTAGTATCAAACATTAAAGTCTATATTAAGTTTACACTATACTTATTCTTACACCATTAGTGTAACCTTTTCACCTTGACATAATAAACTTAACTAAATATAATAAAAGAAAGAAAAATAAATAAATAAAATAAGAACATAAATAAGATAAAAGTTAACTAAGTAAATAAAAGGAAATGAAAGACATAAACTTGATATTTATGAAAGCAAAGCATAAACATTACAAAAAATACAAAGAAAGAAGGCAAGAACATAATCTTGATCTGGAGACCAAAATGCCTAAATGTATGGCAAATGCCTCCTTTTATAGGCCAAAATTGGGAATTATTGATTTGATGACTAATTGATGAGTGGGTGGCTAACACTTGACTTGGTGACAATCCTTATCTTCTCTTATCTACTCAAAACGTCATTGATAACATCAAAATTGAAACCACTTGAAAACATAAAATTTGTAGGGGGAGGAGGAGAAGAAGGTTGACTGTTGTTGGGATTGTATGGTAAAAAAAAGGTTGCACATGTATCATCACTTATCCTTAATCTTAATGTCTATGACCATTTGACAGAGGTGATCATAATCCATCGAGAGTCATTTACATTATCGTTTCAAAGCTATAAACTCCTCAAACTAGGTACTTAATACTGATAGAAAGCTCCCAACAGTTGAGACATTACTGGTCACCCATAAGTTTATGGCCATAATGTTGGAGAGCTCGTAGACCTAATTTTTATCGAGTCCACCAAAAAATCCTTCCTCCATCTACAAATCCAAATCAAAATCCGAATGGGTCGAAAGATCATCTTCATATCTCTACTTTAACTAGCTATTATAAATAATTAAAAAAATCATCATATTCAATTCAAGAAAATACTAGTTTCAAAAGAAAATGATTGAATGAACATACCACAAAGTGTTGAGCATGATTGTCCATGAATTGTTGCGTCCCCTTTTGGTGATCTTGACTTTGCAAACGCATCTCTACAAATAACTTCATTGGGCTCGGTGACACGACTAAAAGATTGATGTCTTCTCCCAAGTGCAGGAATATCGAAGTAATAAATAACCCGGCAAGACCGGGGTCGTACCATAGGAAGGTTAATTGTATAAATTATAGATGATAATAATACAACAATAACACTAATAGCAATAACAACAATAATCATAATATTAGTAGTAGTAGTAGTAGTAGTAGTAGTAGTAATAGTAGTACTATTTGTAATACTAATAATAATAATAAAGAAAAAAAATGAGAAGAAGAAAAAGATGATGAGAACTTTAAGATGAAATATTAATGTAAGGATTAAACAATGATAATAACAAATGTCAAGATTAGAGGTTTCACTAATGGTATCTCAAACAAGTATAGTTTAAACTTTTATTATTCAATTAGAAAAAATACACAAAGAAGGTTCTAATTAGATTATAAATGTTAACATGATCATATTATCTTATTCGATTAATGTTAATACTTATAAATCTCGTCAGACATTCATGATTATAACTTATCTTAACAACAAATCAAGTTCCTTTCATAGCTCGTATTTCAGTTATACCATACAATATGGGCCATGAAAGTGTCAAGAATTTATTATACCAAGTGTTATACAATATAAATCTAAATTAGTCATTTAACAAGCAAAGTATTAGAGAGTGAACAAGATAACAAATACAAAACATGTTAGTATCAAACATTAAAGTCTATATTAAGTTTACACTATACTTATTCTTACACCATTAGTGTAACCTTTTCACCCTGACATAATAAACTTAACTAAACATAATAAAAGAAAGAAAAATAAATAAATAAAATAAGAACATAAATAAGATAAAAGTTAACTAAGTAAATAAAAGGAAATGAAAGACATAAACTTGATATTTATGAAAGCAAAGCATAAACATTACAAAAAATACAAAGAAAGAAGGCAAGAACATAATCTTGATCTGGAGACCAAAATGCCTAAATGTATGGCAAATGCCTCCTTTTATAGGCCAAAATTGGAAATTATTGATTTGATGACTAATTGATGA
Organism: Populus ilicifolia; assembly: GCA_015708895.1. Taxonomy (NCBI): domain Eukaryota; kingdom Viridiplantae; phylum Streptophyta; class Magnoliopsida; order Malpighiales; family Salicaceae; genus Populus; species Populus ilicifolia. The sequence continues at coordinate 25,098 of SRLM01002143.1, read as the reverse complement.
GTGGGTGGCTAACACTTGACTTGGTGACAATCCTTATCTTCTCTTATCTACTCAAAACATCATTGATAACATCAAAATTGGAACCACTTGAAAACATAAAATTTGTAGAGAATTTTCTTTGTTTTGTTATGAAAAAAATTGAGGTCATTTGAACTTCTAGAACTCTATACATGGGCCAAATACTAAACAATGCTCGGGTTAGAGGACAAATTCATTCTTTATTGTTGCTCCAATTTGGACTTGAAAATAGTCTTTTTAAATCTTGAGCTTTTATGAAAGTTGTAGGCCGATGTCTTATGTTTTCATCCATATGAAGTAGACCTAAATTTGAAATCTACAACTCCAGATATGACCTAATTACCGAATAGTGTTATGGGTTGGATTACACCGACATTCTTTTATAAGTTTGGTCATCTCTTTGTCCTTTCAATTTCAATTCTTAAATTCATCAATCAATCCTTTTATTTATGTGATAAGCCTGCATTTAAAATAAACATTTACCATAAATTAAAGGTATCTTAATATTATTAGATATATTATTATAAAACATGCTTTAGTTAAGGAGTTATTAATACTTCAAGTGCAAAAATAATGACATAAAACCTTCATAAAAATACAATTTTAAGTACTAATCACTCGTCTTATGTCAAAGAGACATAATCTATAAGAAAAAAAAAGATTGCAAGTTAAATATATTTATGAGCAACAATAAATTAATTAACATATATTTCATTTAAATTAGTTTTACCATCTGTTTTGCATATGCACTAAAGGGATAGTGTTGTCAGTGTGCATGGTCACTGAACCATGAATTTGTAGGTTTCGGTTGTTGGCATCAGACTATGAGCTAATGTGAATCGCTTAGATGTCACATGCTTAATATATTGTGTCCATGTATCCCTCAAAATGAATAGAGGTTTGAATTCCCATAAAACTACCACCTCATTCTAGCCTTCTAGATTGTTATCTTTTTGCTTATATATATATATATATATATATATATATATATATATNNNNCACACACACACACCAAAAATCACTCAACTTGTTGTTCATGCAATCCTACTCAAATTTATGATGAGTATAAATAATTCATTTAAAATAAAAATAGTATAAATATAAAATTATAAAAATAAGTTGGAAATTAGAAGTTAACACCTCTCTAAAATCGTCAAAACCATGCGACAACATTAGGTGTCCACTCAAGACGTCTGGAGACCCAACTTTATTAAAATAATAGAATCTTCATAGATGATTTAAACGTTAATGTTATTGTTCAGGCAACCTTAATATTTATGAACCTGAAATTAAATAAAATTAATAAAATATTAATTAGTTATTCATAAATTATGTTATAAGAAAAAAAAACTAAAACCTAAACAAATTAATATTGACAGGTCATCCTTCCATTGTATCTGGTACTTGTAGGTGAATTGACCCTAGTGTGAAGGCGCACTGCCTCTGCATTGTGAAACCACACTAGAAAAGGCAACATCACAAGTTGGCACAAGTGGCACTTCGTGATCAACACCTAAAGATAAGTCATCCTCACTGCTAGAAGAACTAGCTGCAACCGTCTACTGACGACGTCTTTTTGATTTCATTCTAAGCATCTACATAAATTTATATGAATAAGTATATAATTAACTTTGATTATTTAATTTTTTTTTGCAATACCGACACTATACTGGAGACTGCCAACAGTTTTCAAACCTACAAATCTTTTCAATAACTATAAACCAATTGACTCCATTAGAAAATCTTATATACAACCTAATATTTATAGCAATTTAACTTCTATATATTTTCAACTAACATCTATAGAAATGCATAAATGACAATTAAAATTAATAGAAATAAAAAAAAAACATAACAAGTAATAATAGAATAAAATTAAGATAAAATAATGAAATATAATTTTTCATTTTCAATTATCATTTCCATAGTAAATTCAACAATAACAATTAAAAGAGATTAAATTTCAAATAATTATTAAAATACAAACAATAAAATGATTAAATTTTCATTCTACACATCTATACAAATTTAGAAGAATAATTAAATTAAATTATTTAAAAAAATCAATAGCGCCTCCTCTATATTAGAGACTAATCACAGTTTTCATACCTACAAATATTGATGACATCCACAAGCCAATTTTTATTCTACACACCTAAACAAATTTATATGAATAATTATACAAATATTGCAAAATCTTGTATACAACCTAGCATCTTTCAAAATTAAACATCTATATATTTTTAACTAACATCTATACAAATTTATTAATAAAAATTAAAATTAATGGAAATAATAAAAGCATAACAAGCAATAATATAATAAAATTAAGAAGATACACTAATTAAATTTAATTCTATATTTCAATTAACATTTTAAAGTAAATTCAACAATAACAATTCAAATTTAACAAAATTTTGCATTATTATGGCAATACAAACAATAAAATAAATTGAATAAATAAAAATAAAAAAACTAAAAACTTTAGCAATGATAAATGTTTACCATAATAGTGTATTGATTTCAAGATTTTATCTACAAATAATACACACAAAAAAAACACAACAAAAATAATCATAACTAAAAAAAATAAACACATAAAAAGATAATGAAAGGAGAATCATACCTTTTAATGTGTTGAAAATTACAATCAAAATAATATAAAAAAAGTTATTTGAGGAAGTAGGGTAGAAGAGAAAATGAATGAGAGCAGCCTAGAAAAAACAAACCGTGAAAAGAGGTGATTTTATACTGCTATTTTTACCAATGGAACTTAAAATAATATTTTCATGGGTGGTGACACTAAATTCTATTGGTAATTTTTGTCAGTATTTTTTAAAGAACTTTCTTTCTTCTCATAAAGCAAACTATTTCAAAAGATAAATTATCACTTTCACTTAAAAACCAGGAGAAATATTTTATCAATATTAGGATAAATATCAAGACTTGCTTAATATTTGTCCTCATCATGGTTTTAAAACATAGAGATTGATTTACATTTTTATGAAGGTTTATCACCTAAATATGGACATATAATTGAATTGATATGCAATGAAACTTTTAAAGATAAAGACCCTAATGAAGTAATGGAGTATCTAGACTTGTTAGCTGAAAATGCTCAAAATTAGGACACTAAAGACACTTATAAGGCACCGGATAAAACTTAACCTCATACATCTAGTGGAGGAATGTACAACTTTAGAGAAAATCATGACCTCCAAGCTAAATTTGCATCTTTTGCTAGAAAATTCGATGTACTAGAATTGAAAATGAGTGGTCAATTAAAATCTATTCAAGATATTCTATATTAAATATGTAAAACCAATGAACACTTAACCAGTAACTATCCAACTTTGCCTAAAACCTTCTTTTCCTTCCTTTCATTTCTACTCAACCCATACATTCAACAAATACTAAAGTGTGTAAAAATGACAAGTTCCTCAAGTCATCACATAAGAAATATTTGTGTTTTTGGTGTATCTAGTCCTACGAAAGAAAAGAAGTTTTTAGAATCAGCAAATCATCTTGGTCAAATATTAGCTGAGAAAAAGATTCATTTAGTATATGGGGGAGGTAGTCTTGGGTTAATAGGAGGTGTGTCAATAGCTGCATTTTTAGGAGGTAGTCAAGTTTTAGGGGTCGTCCCCGAAGTTTTAGCAAAAGGGGACATCATTGGAAAAATAATTGGAGAGGAACTTCAAGTCTCTACAATGTCAGCTCGAATGAATGCAATGTTTAACCATGCTAATGCCTTCATTGCTTTACCAGGTGGTCTAGGCACATTGGAAGAGATCTTTCATATTTCCTCTTGGGCCCAACTGCACATTCACCATAAACTCATAGGTTTGTTAAATGTTAATGGTTATTATGATAAGTTGCTGTCTTTTCTTGATCACGCTCTGGAATAAGAATTTCTAACATCTTCTACACGACAAATCATAATCTCTGCTGCTACTGCTGAACAATTGATTGACCAACTACAATCTTTCATTCCTGTAATTGATCCTTCCATGAGTCGCATAAATTGGTCAACTAAGGAAAACCATAAAAAACTTAGATTGGATTTGAGCCTCCATTTGTGAATCTTTGTGTCTTTTGGTTTTATTATTGTGTTTTGTTATTTCTTATATTTTTTCAGTGTGTTTCAGGTTTGTCAGTGTTTGTTATTTCAGGTGAGATCTTCTATACTATATCTTTCTACCTTTAAACATCGAGGACAATGTCTTATTTTAGTTAGGGGGAGAGGGTAGTAGCTAAAAAAAAAATTATGTTTTCTATTTCATAATGCATGTGTAAAATGACAATTACTATGATGGCAAAGTAAGGAGAATCTTTTATGACTCTTTAGATGCATCTTAGTAATCATTTGTAACAAGGTCTATCATAATACTTCTTAAAATATTCAGATTTACAAACTCTTGCATTGTTATCACTTAAGTCTGCTCATATACTTATTTAACATGTATTCTTAAACCTTAATTTACACACACACACACACTTCAACATATAATTATGGGTTGCATATTGGATTATTATATTATTTATGTTCTTTTGTTAAAGGTAACAACTAAGAAAAAGGGATAGTATACAATTAAAAAAGAAAAAAAAAAGAAAAAGAGAGAAAAAGAAAAAAAATGATAATAATAAAAATGTAGATAAGTTTGGTTTTGTAGCCTCCTTAACCTAAGCAATTAAGCCCGAAGGGGTGTGTTAACACCTAATACCCTAAAGTCAACTGACTTGGAGCTATTGGCCTAACGCTTGTTACATGGGTTGAGGAGAAACGCTTAAGGGAATCAAACATTGCACTATCTACATATCAATATCTACAACCTGAGTTACTAAGCTCGTAGGGGTGTCTTAACACCTAATGCTCTAAGACCAACTAGTCTGGGAGTCATTAGCTGAAAGCTCGTTACATGGGTTAAAGATGTATGGTGTTTTAAATTATATGTATATATATTAAAAAAAAGGGAAGAAAAGAAGACAAAAATAATAATCTCAATCCAAGGAAGTTAACCTTAAACATTAAAACACAAATTTTGTTTTCTTCCAAGAAAAGCCCTATAATTATGTGTTGATACATTGAGCACAAATTATGTGTTGGTACAACAAATGCTTGACACTTTCATAGCCTATAATGTATGGTATAACCAACACCTAAGCTATGAAAGGAACTTGATTTGTTGTTAACATAAGTTATAATCATGAATGCTTGATGAAATTTACAAGTATTAGCATTAATTGAATAAGATGACCAATGTAATCATGTTATCAATCTATAATCTGATTGGAATCTCCTTTATGTGTGGTTTCCAATTGAATAATAAGAGTTTATACTATACTTGTTTGACATACTGTTAGTGGAACTTCTAACCTTGACATTTGTTATTATCATTATTTAATCCTTACTTTAATATTTCATCTTAAAGTTCTCATCTTCTTCTTCTTCTTCTTTATTATTGTTATTATTAGTATTAGTATTATTAGTACTATTACTATTATTATTATTGTTGTTGTTGTTGTTGTTGCTATTATTGTTGTTATTGCTATTTATAATTTGTACAATAACCTTCCTGTGGTTCGACCTCGGTCTTGTCGGGTTATTTATTACTTCGACACTCCTGCACTTGGGAGAAGACATTAATCTCTTAGTCGTGTCATTTCTATTTTACAAAATAATCTTCCTTTAAGTTGACAGTTTACATTTAAATATTTCAATAACTATTTTCCTAAAAAGAAGCTAAATAGCTGAAATAAAAATTGATATTGGTTTAGAAGCTTTGAAAGTAATTTGGACTTGTTTCTTCATGAAACCTTTTTGCTGGCAAAATTCAGTTGTCATCTTTGAAAAATTATATCTCCTTCATATAACATCTTTTTTGGCTAAAATTTGTATATTTTATTTGATTCAGAAATCCAAAACAATTGAGCTTGCATCAATTGAATTTTTATAGCTCTAGATATTGAATTTTAAATGGATAAAGGTCAATAGTGGCAGAATGTGAGATTTGAGTTTGAAGAATGTGATTTCTATGATCTTTTCTTTTTTTATTTTTCTTGTATTAAATTTCAAAAAAGGTATGAATGTTAGCTTTTTAGTACCATTGGAATCACTTTATTTCGACCATTAGAACTCACACTCTATACAAAACATTGACTGAATGTCAAAACTACCAATTAACTCCAATTTACTCCTTTTTGCATCTTTTATCCAAAAGTACCTTCAAAACATAAAATAAAGGATATCAATATTATATATATATATATATGTATATATATATAAAACAAGGGTAAAACACTAGTTAAATATGGGTGAAATTGTCGAATAATATCGTTACATCAAATACCTCCACACTTAGCTCTTGCTCGTCCCTATAAAAGAACATACAAAATTAAATTAAAAATAATTATGATGAATCTTATAATCTCCCATCAATGTCTAGAATATATGCATTATAAATAAGAATACAATCAAGAAGGATAAAGAAGATAAATTTTCATGCATTCATTTACATGTAAACTTTAAAACTCAATTAATTGTCGAGATTTAAATAAAATCTATGTCATGCTAAAGTGATAGGTCCTCTCATTAATATACACTCCAACATCAAGAAACTCAATATTAAAAAAATAAAATCAACAGAGAAAATTTTAGAAAAAAAAAAGAAAAAAAATCAAGTTGGAAACATTGCAGCCATTTATAGTGTTTTGTAATAAAAACTATAATGCTTTTGCATATGATTTAGCTTTATTTGTAATAATTTATAATTATAATTCTCAACCAGCTTAATATTAAATAAAATAAAATTGACTAAGATAATTTTAAAAAAATTATAAAAAAAAAACCATATTGAGAGACACTCTAGCAATCTATAGTATTTTATGAGTCAAGTTATAATGCTTTCTTCATATAATTAAGCTTTATTATAAAGTTAAATTATAACTAGCTTAATATTAAAAAAATAAAATTGATAAGATAATTTTGAAAAAAGTATTACAAAAAACGAAAACATAAAAAAACTAAAAAAACCATGTGAAAAAAACACTATGATAATTCAAAGTAATTTACGAGGAAAGTTACACTACTTAATTATAATTTTTAACTAACTCAATATTAAAAAATAAAATAAAATAAAAGATAATTTTGGAGAACATCATAAAAAAAAAACCCATGCAGGTAAACATTATAGTAATCAACAAAGTTTTTTTAAAAATTAAAAAAAAAAAGTTTCAATCAACTCAATATTAGAAAAAATAAAATCAATAAAATTAATTTTAAAAATTAAAAAAAAATAAAACAGAAAAATCATGTGAAAAAACATTATAGTAATCCACAGTAGTTTTTAAAAATAAATTACAGAGAAAACTTTTTAATTAGCTTAATATTAAAAAAGTAAAATCAACAAAGATAATTTTCAAAAAATAAACAAAAAAAAAGGAAATGTTGGAAGAAAAAGAAAGTAATTTTTGGAAAAAATAAAAAATAAACAAAAAAAGAAGAAAAGATGGAAAAAATGAAAAAAAATTGTAATTCACTGTGCATTGAGTGATTGAAAAAAATAATTTTAAAAACAATTACAAAAAAATATAAAAAAACTAGAAAAAAATCATGTGGGAAAAAACAATATGACAATTCATAGTAATTTACGAGGAAAGTTAAATTATTTTTTTAACATATTATAACTTTAATTTTTAACTAGCTCATTATTAAAAAATAAAATTAAAAAAAGATAATTTCAGAGAAAATTATCAAAAAACAAAAAAAATATCAGGAGAAACACTATATCAATCAATAATGTTTTAAAAAAATTATAAAACTAAATTCTCAATCAGTTTCATATTAAAAAAAATAAAATCAACAAAAATAATTAAAAAATTAAAAAAATAAAATAGAGAAACTATGTGGGAAAACACCATAGTAATCCATAATATTTTAAATGAAAAAACATAAGCGAAATTTTTAACCTAATTAATATTAAAAAAGTAAAATCAACAAAGATATTTAAAAGAATAAATAAAAAAAGAGGAAAATTGGGGAAAAAAGGAAATTAATTTTGAAAAAAAATAAAATGAAAAAAAAATAAAATAAAAAAGTAAAAAAAAAAGAATGTACTAAAGATTGTTGTTGTAATCCACGGTGCTTTAGAAGATCGACAAAGATAATTTAAAAAAATACTTCAAAAAAACATTAAAAAAAACTGAAAAAAATAAACAAAAAAAGGGAGGAAAGTTGGAAAAAAAAAACAAAAAAGAAATATACTATGCATTAGTATTTTAATCCACAATTGCAATCCATATTGTTTTGGGTGTAGGTGAATAATTAATCACCCATGTCCTTTAACTTATTACTTAATATTTTTTTATATTTAAAAAATCCAAATAATAAAAATAATAATAAATTTAAAAAATATATTTTCAAGACATGAGAAGAGAAGCCCCTGAGATGCAATAAATCTAAATGCCAATTTTTATTCATTTATGCCGGATATATATATATATATATATATTTGTTTTTCTGGGTGAATAACCATAAATCCATAATTGTTTCCTCCATTTAATACCACGAGACCATATTTAATTGACAAGATCCAAATAAGCACTATATTATTTTAGACAATGGAAATAAGTAACAGATTAAAAAAAGTAGATCAGTTTTTTGTTTTACTTCTTAAAATGAAATAAACTTTCTTTCAGTGTGAATAAAAAACTCAAAAGAATTTTAAAAATATTCAAATGGTAATCTTTTAAGTTCTTTATTAGTTGTTTAATTTTTAATCATTTTTTCTTTAATTTGAATCAGTAGGAATTTATCGTGTGACTCGCTTTTCGTCAAAAATAATAACTAGCAGAAATTTCCTTGATAATAGACAAAGATGTCTTAATGCAAAAAAACATAGAGAACCAATTACATGCGCAATTTATGACCACAAGAGGTTTTTTTATATATATAATAAAAAATCATACCAAATAAAACATTATTTATTAGAGTTTTTCTTTACATTTTATTTTTTTAATTCTTTTTCAATCAATTTTTTTCTAAATTTTATATTTTAATATTAAATATTTTTTTATTTACTTATTAAACTCTTATTAACTATAAATTAAAAGAGGATAGATTTTTATTGTACCCCTCGTCACAAAACATTATTCATTGTAATAGTGTTTTGCTTTTTTGCTTTTTGATTTTTTTCAATCAATTTATTTTTTAATTTTATTTTCTAATATTAGATTTTTTTTCTATTTAGTTATTACACTTTCATGACATGACATGAATCTTAGGTTTAACGAGTTAATTTGGTTGACTTAATATTTTTTCTTTTTCTTGATGATTTTTTTTCTAATTTCATCCTTTAATATTGATTTTATTGAGAATTAAACTTTATAATTTATTTTATTTATTTTTTGTTAGGTTATTCTGATCTCATGACTCGAGAATAGTGCTTAACGGATTAATCCGAGTTGACTTAGGTTGTTTTTTATGTTTTTTATTTAATTTTTTCATTCAACATTAAATCAGTTAGTAATTAGACTTCATAATAAGTTTTGATTTGTTTTTTATAAAAAAATATCTTAGTCTTACAATCAAGATTATGGGTTTTGATATTTTAACTCTGGTTAAATTAAGTTATTTTTTATTTTATTTTATTTCTGAAAGGTTATATAGATCATGACCCAAGTCACGATCCTTCAACATTAAACTTGTTTTTTATTGGATTGTCCCCATTTTATGAACTAAATAGTAAGTTTGGCGAGTTAATCAAATCAACTCAATTTTCTCTCTTTTTTAATTGATTTTTTTTCAATTTTATTAATTAATATTGTGTTTGATTGGAATTAGGCTTCATGATTTATTTTAATTTTTGTCATTAAGTTATCCTGATCTTATGATCTAAAAATAGTGCTTAACAATTAACTCATGTTTATTTGGTTTTTTTTTATGTTATTTTTTTAATTATTATTTTTATAAATTTCATCATTCAACATTAGATCTGACAGGAGTGATTGAGAATTGAGTTTTATTATTTGTTTTAACTTTCTCTTTTTTATCTTAATATTTAGATCAAAATCACGAATTTGACAAGTTAGATCAAGTTCAATCAGTGTTTTTTTTTTTGGTTTTTTTAAAAGATTATTTTGGTCTAGCTAATGACCTTGGTTATGTGTTTTATGCATTAACTCATATTGTTTTTTATGTTCTATTTTAATTGATTTCTTTATTAATCTTATCTTTCGGTTGATTTGAGAATAAATTTCATAATTTGTTTTGACTTATTTTTCATGAGGTTATTTCAGTCTTATAAATCGGATTGCAAATTTGATATGTTAACTTAGGTAATTTTTTAGATTTTTTAAATTGATTTTTTTAAATTTTATTCTTCATTGTTGAGTTGATTAAAAATTAGATTTCATAATTTATTTTGAATTGTATTATATAGGATTATTATAGTCTTATAACCCAAATCACAAATTTGATATGTTAATCTGGGTTGTTCTAAGTAAATCCAATATGTTTTTATTTTAATGTTAAAAAAGATATCATTTTAAAATTTTATTTAATCAAATATTATTTTCATGAGTTGTTTGAATTATTTTCTGATCATTAAAATTAATCAAGTTATATTAAATAAATTCTTATATAATTTAATTTTTTCTATTATTTTTTTTACTAATATTCAAATAAAAATTAACTTATCTCACATACTTGGATGCATAATCTAGTTGTTTTTACAAAAGAGAGAGCTATGATTAGAAACTACATTGGAAAGTAATCACATAAAATGTCTCTTTCATAAACCCAAACGAAAGGGTCATTTTCACACGTTAATTGCCTAATATTGTTTCAATGTCTCCCAATAGTAAAACCACCCGGATCTTAGGGCTAGAATTCATGATTTTGACATGTAATCTAACATATTAAACTCCATGACCTCATATTGTGGGTGACAATATACTGGTGGTAGGTTCTTTTTAGAGGGTTTTTTTTTTTTTTTCCCTTGCCGATCCTTCACGCTCTATTTGTTTATTAGATGCTCCGTGTCGGATGTTTTACTTCAATTATAGATTTAAAAATATTTAATTAATTGGTATACATTATAGTTTTGCCAAATGTAATATTTTATAAAAAAATATACATCTTAAGTAAAGAATTCTCACTTTTTGTGAGCTGTTCTGTATTGTTAAACGTTCATAAAATCTTTCAAATACATGGTTTGGCACAACTCTATGATAAAGATATTTCTAATTTGATAAAGTATGAAATGAAAAAATTAAATATGCAATCAACATGATTTTTTTTTGTTACGTTTTCTAAGAGGACATACTATTCCCTTTATAGTTTATTAATCAAATTCTCCTCTGCTGTGATAATTCCATAGTTAAATCTCAAAAAATTATTTAATTATTAGATTTTAAATTTATTTATTAATTATCATGAGTTAAATTTATTTTATGATTATTAAAAAAATTATATAGTCAATAATTTTAAAACTCATAAAATTAATTTAGATATATATAAATTAACCTGAATATTCACATAAATAATAATAATATAATACTTAAAACAACTCCGTTATTAATTGTACCAAAATTACCAACCATTTCTTTGTACTTGCTAACTCCTACACGAAAATAGCAAAGTCTTTCTTTAAAGTTTTGACTTTTTATGCAAATGGTATTAAAAAAGACACGTCTATCTATATATATATATGTATGTATGTATGTATGTATAGAAATAAACATATTGGAGAAGCGATCATTTAAATCAGTAATTCAAAGATCGAGACCTCGCTGGGCGCTGCAATGATGGGTTTTGGATGATTCGAAAGACCGTAAGAATAAAAAACCATTTGTTTTACCTGTCAAACCTAATCTTCGGATTTGGTGCGCGAAGTCCATTTCATGTCTGAACGAATGATGCTCGTCGCCATATCTCAAATCTGATTCCATGCCAATATGTCTGAATTGTTCCACCGTGAATGCCTGTAAGTGGCAAAAATATTTAAGCCTCATTTGACTTTCCACTGATTAAGAAAGATTAACTTAATTTACACACCATGTCCTCTTAAATTACTTTCCAATTCTACCACTTATTTTGTTAATTATCGATCAGTTTAAAAATGGATTAAAAACATATAAAGATTAAGTATAATGTTTCTGAAATCATATTACTCTATTAAGTTATAATTAAATCTTTCCATAACATACTCCATTGGAATGAATTATAGACACGCATATATTATAGTTTGTTATGATAGCATTTGTTATTGTACTAGTAATTAATTCTTAAAGTATTTTTTTCTTGGAATATATGAAAGTAATATTTTATTTTTTAAAAAAAAATTAATGTTAATATTTTAAAAGATTTTACAATATTAATTTTTTTTAAATCAAATATAAAAAATGATGGCACCACAAATACAAACATACCCTATATCGATTTATTTCTGGGATTAGGGAACTGTTCTTCCTAGCGGTTTGGAGTATGAGATTTTTTTAATAGTTGAAGTTGTTTAATTTTATTTGATATTGAGATTGAATCTTATTTTTATCAATTTTTTCTTTTTAAAGACTGTTTTAAATTGTTATGTCCTATTTTTTTTAATTGATTTAATATATTAATGTTAAAATTAATATTTAAAAAATATTATTTAAGAATAATAATTTAAAAAGTAAGCTCCACATTGAGAATTTTTTATATCACATTACTCTGTTTCCATTTAAGATCCAATGAACCAAAGAATATATCCGCAAATGCTGACGCACCGAACTGTCACTTGATTCGATTCAAGAAAAGAAAAGAAAAACCCTCGCAACGGTCCGTTCTGCTTATGTCACGTCAACAAGCAACAAACCTTCCAACGGCACTTTCTGCAAGTTGCTCTTCTCAAGCGTACAATAAACACGCTTGAATGATTGATGGTGGCGACCGTGATTGCGATTTAAATGTTTATTTGCTCTAAATAATTAATAACAAAATGCGTCCACCCTAATATATTATTATTAAAACTATGACCTTCGATTTTAATTCAAAATATTAAAGCATAAATGCATCCTTGCCAGCAAGACTCTTAAATCCGCCATTTCCTTTTCTAATTTTATTTATTTTAAAAATAATTTTATTTTTTTATTTTTAAATTATCTCAATGCATTAATATTAAAAATAACTTTTTTAAAATAAAAAATATGATTTTAATATATTAATAGATAAAAATTACTATAAAAAATATCAACACCCGTTTGCATCCTTTCTTTTCCCCTGCATGAATGAATTCGACCTAGAAATGACGCCCGTTTATATTCTCTGATGAGTTGAGTTCCAAGACTCACTGTGTTGAAGGCGCGTGTCGTGTTTCATGTGGTAAAAATCTTAATACCTGACGAGACCATCATGGCCCACCACCATATCCTTCGTTGGAACGAGGCCACCAATTGAATTAGAAATCTTAATTCTTTTACTTTTTATTTAGAAATTATTTATATTATATTTTATTTTATCTTTTCACTGATCAGATTGACATTTTCAAGGTATGCTATTTTTTGAGCTACTTTTATGACGACCCATGCGGGCAAAAAAATTGTGCTAAGTAATTTTTTTGCATTCATGGCAATTAAGAGTATATTTATTTTTTATTTTAAAAATAATTTTAAAAAATTAAATCTTTTTTATATATTAATTCAAAAAATAAATTTATTTTTTTTAAATATTGTTTTCAAATAAAAAACACCATAAAAAAATTAATAACCCACGCGCTATATCTTAGATTCTGTTGCTGAGCAAGGGGTAGATCTTCAGTTAGAATTTATTGTCATTTTCGTCAAATATACGCGCTTGTAGTGGGGGCAGTCTTCAAACAAGGAAAGTTTCATGGATACAATAAATAGGAGATTAAAGATCACTGAAGGGCAATGGCATGTATATTAAGAGGATCTTGGAGACGTTGTATCCCGCGTGCCATCAAGATCACCATCTCCCTCCGTACATGCATCTCGCTGTCAAGCTCTTGCTGAAAGGTCTCAGACTCCACCACTTCACTTCCGGTAGTACTGTGCTGAACTAGCATTGGGCACAGTGATTCTGGGATTTGTGCTAATTCTGCGAAACCGGGATTGGAAGGAGGTGCCAAGCCACCGTTGCGCCTTTTTCCCCGTCCATGACCAGAGCATGTCCCTGATAGACTGGACCTAGCAGACAAAGTACTGGGGAAATAGCCTCTGCTTCCTTATCCAGAGCTTCTTAATTTGTCGAAGAAGAAGAAGAAGAAGAAGAAGAGAGGCTTCTAGAAGGGAAAAGAAGGGGTGTTTTTGAAAGATTAAAAATGAATTTCTTGAGCAAATTAGAGGGATTTGTTTTTACTGTTTTTTATTTAGAATTCAGATTAATACCTTTAAAAGATCTCAAACACGGAAATTAATTAACTAAATTTAATTCCCAGATTCGATGAAGTTAAAGATCAGAAGATCTTCCCGACAATAAATGAGTGGTTTCTGTAATAAATGTTACCCAATAGTCTCCCTTTATCTTTTAATTGCTTAAAAGAGATTAAATAAAGCTATCTGCACACATTAATAAACAAAAGATGGAATTAGCAGGCATGAGTTAAGTTGCTTGCGTTGTAGACAAAATTAATCACATGATTACTATATATTTAGTCTAGGAAATCTCTCAATTCTTGATAGAATCACAAAATACAGAAGACTTTGTATTTGGAGTAACCAATTAAAACATCTCCAAGTCATATTTATTCATATATGTTAGTATTTACAAAAATACTAACATATATTTATGTGTGATAGAAATAGATTATGCATCTACTCTCGCATATAGCATCGATCATATTAAAGTGATAAAAATAGTGTCCACTCGGAAAAAGTAGCCAAGCTTCTTTTTTTTCTTCTATAAATTGAAAGAAGAAAAAAGAAAAAATACAAAAGANTTAAAAATAAAAAAAAAAAAAAAAAAAAAAAAAAAAAAACAAAAAAAAAAAAAAAAAAAAAAAAGTGAGCACACTGCCACTTTAATTAGCCATCAATTCAATATAGACCCTGCAAAGTTGCTCGAAATCAAGTTCTCCAGGCCCAATAACTGATCGGAGAACTCCCCACACAAGTCTAGCGGTGGATACACCCATCCATGGCCATCGACCGAGTCAAACAACATGAACTCAATTCGTGACTGATCAGGAGAGTCATAGCTCCCTTCTATATTCGGTAACTCCACGATTTCACTCAAGTACTCCTCCTCGGATTCAGCCACATCTTCAGACACCGTCACCGATGATGACGACAGTGACGAGGATGGCGATGGTGAATTAAACTCGACCATGGCAGCAGCTTTCGCCGCGGCTGACTGAATGTCACGTGGCATTACAGACACTGGGCGTGGTAATGAGTCCGCAAGTTCTGGAAAATTTAAAATGGCAGAGTCACCTTTAATACACAACGCTGCCACATCGTGAGCACGCGCTGCCATTTCTGGCGTAGGGAATGTTCCGAGCCAAATACGTGATTTCTTACGAGGTTGGCGGATTTCCGACACCCATTTGCCCCAGGCTCGCCTTCTAACACCCCTGTAAACAGGGTGTTTGCTGCTGTCTCTGACCTTTGATCTTGAGCTTTGCTGAATTGGGTCTTGTTTATTGAGCTTATTGGTAATGGTAGTGGCCAGGAACGGTGGTGGTGGTGGTGGTGGTGGTGAATTACATGTTGAAGTGCTTGAGCTAGTGCTTTCTTCACTCATCTCTGGAACGCTAATCTGTGGACTGGTTTGAGAACTGAAGGGTGGAAGAGACGGGGTCAGTCTGAGGCAGAGAAGAACAATAAAAGAGGGGGGTTTTTGTAGAGAGAACTTGTCACAGCAAGATGTACGCTCATTATAATGACCCGCAACCTAACATCCCAGTGGCTCGCCAGACAAAATTGAGAGATGCCAAAAATATATTGGAAAAATGTAAATCAGAGAGAGATTTCCCCGCAAGAATGAAATGGAAGAACAATAGGACTGTGGGACCCGGTGAAGAATGGACAAGTAAAGATATCGGAGTTGACCCGTCGGATGGAATGACTTAAGTTTGTCCGGTTAATTTATAAAACTCATGCGAGATTAAAATAATTTTATTATATAAATTAAATTGAAATAAATGATACAAAATGTATAATTAACTAAATATTGAAGATATTAAATAATAAAATTAAAAAAAATAAATAATTTGAGTTAATTAAGTTAATATATCAAATTTATAATACAAATAATAAAACTAAAATAACTTAACAAACACAATAATTTATAAAATGAGTGTAGAAAAAATATATTAAAAAATATTATTAGTCTAGAAAAAAATTAAAATATTTTGAGTAGAATTTAATTAAAATTTTCAAATACACACAATTCGATTAAGTTTTTCACCTTTCTCCATTCATTTGACCACGTCTTACATGTTTTGTCCGTTAGGCTAGTTGAATTGTTTGCATGATGTTATGTGACTTTACTGTTCTATTTTTTTTCGCCTTTTTGTGCAGCAACCACAACCTTTCTTACCACTTCAGTTCGCATAGGGTAAAGTTGCTCGGAGGAGGAAAAAAAGAAGAAGCAAGCTTCTTCAATTCTTTGTAAAGAGTTGGATGCTAACCTAGGTGTAAAAAATATCAAACCCGCCCTGAACCCACAAGATGACCGAGTGGCCGGGTCACTGGTTTCATGGGTAGCATACAGGGGAGGTTTCAATATATAAATGGTGGACGACAATCAGAATTGTTGATAAAAAGAAAACACAACATACAGTATTTTCATATTATCCCATGCAATGTTCACAGTTTCATCGATTATCAATGGAAAAAACCATCAAGGAACTAATCGGGTCAATCCTAGTTGTGCTTTTAAAACACAACTAGGATTGGCTTCTACTTCATTAGTTATTTAATTCATTTAGCAGTTTTAGAGCTGATGGTTCACATGAGCACCGGTATTATGCTGATGCTAAAAACATATGCATTCTATATTTTCTTGCTAACTGATGATTAAAAACAAAAATGGGGGAATGGCAAGCTGTTTGGGCCATACCCAAACGACAGGGTTACGTCTTCTTCAAGGCTCTCAAACCGTACCTTGTCCTCTATATTTTGGACAGAATGCAATCCTGTGCTAATTTTATGAGTGATGCACACCACATGACAAAGTTGTTCTCTCTGCAAAAGTTAGCATAGTATGCTTACACATAAATTGAGTATTTTTCTTTTTATCTAGTCTTAGCTTGGATGTCCTAGGACAAGAGTGCTTGAATGCGTACCTTTACAAGCTTGGATGGATCCTAAACCCAAAATAGAGTCCAATGATTTGTGGGCAGTTGGGTCAATTAGATCTTTTACTGCACATGAACACGTGATCTCGGATCTCGTTTGAAATGCTACCTAGTTATTTAATTTAAGATTGTTAAGGAAATCAAATGTATTTATTTTATTAGATATTTGAGGGTAAAGAATTGGTTATAAAAAATAAAAATATTACTATTTTTAATATGTTCTATCTAAGACAAGTTAATTTATGTGATTTTAAATATGTTTTAAAGATTTTGATGGGTTCTTAATCAATAATCTTTTTATAGTTTAGGATCAAGATTTATGCATGTGAATAAATTTAGTGTTAAGAGTTTATTATGAGCTCGTATATCTAAATAAATTCTTATAAAATATATATTTTTTATAATTATATATTATGATAAAAAATAATTCTAAATAAAATTTGTGAATATTTAAAATAATTTTAAAAATTTTCTGGTTAACTTCTGATATTCAAATACTAGCCTTACTTATAGGTCTAATATTTATATCAAAATATTAACCATTAATTCTTATAAATTAAAATTTTAATTATTGAAATATTAGTCAAATTCTCAAATTTATAGTAAACTGGTTATTAAATCTTAAAATGCATGCAAATATGTATTTTGAATTTTCATATGAAAATATTAAACGATATGATTTTTTATATTCTTAAGAGACTTAACCGTATGTAATATACAAAAATATTTTTTTTTTGCATATTTTGTAGACTTGAAATAAAAAAAATAAACTTAAAAACATTAAAAAAGGTTTTGTTAAATACATCGTCATGCTTAGAAATTCAAAAATAAATCCAAACAAAGTCTAAAGACAATTTTTTTTATTTAATTAGGTCGATATGGATGGATTGACCTGATTGGGTTGATCCGACCGAGTTGACTCAAAAACAAACCAACAAAAGAAACCAAAACTAAAACAAATCAAACTTTACAAAAACATAAAAACTTGAAAATCTTTCAATCAAAATGGATCAAATATATAAAAGATAAAAAAAAAACATCCATCCTCATTTCATAAAACGCAACTCTCAATCTAGACCAAATCTTTAACAAGGAGGGGGCGTGATTTTGTTCACAATCATATATAGAACTAGAGTCAAGGGCTTATTTGCTTTAATGATTAATAAATTAACACGATTTTGTCAAAATAAGTTTTTATTCAAAACTAAACTTTAGGATTAAAATCCTATTATTAGTACAAAAAACTCATAGATTACTTACTAACAATGATAGATGAACTTGTGTAAACTAGAATTTAATCAAAATAAGCTCTCAAACTAGTATTTAAGACAATATTCATTGGATGAATCTGCAGAAACGAAACCTTATAGACCAAAAAAACTCAAAAAAACTAAAGCAAACTTAGAATATATATTTTAGGCTTCCAAGGCATGCTTCCCTTATTCCCTTATACCATATTATCAATAATGAATATATTTGTAACTAAAAAAAAAACAAGAACATAAACAAAACTAAAACATGCATTGATTATCAAATCCAAAAATAGTCAACTCAAAGCAAAAAACATACTTAAACAATTTGAGCTTTAAAATCCAACCTTTTCATTCCTAAGAATCTAACGAGTAACCTAGAAAATAAAAAATGCTCTCCAATAATAGAAAATAAGCATCCTTTTTGTTGTCACTTTTGACATTCTTTAAACCGAAACAAACATATAATACATTATGTAAAACCAATCATAACATGTCAAAACATTCAAAACTTTGCATTGAACACAAGAGATCAATCCATCAGTTCTTATGGACTTCACCTTTAAAGCTTGAAAGGTATACCTTTTTAGCTTATAAATCTTCAAATCTAAATTGATTTTATTGATATTGCCCTCCTTCAGACCTCTCTAGACAAAGTTGTAGCTTTCAAGTTCTTTTAGATTAAATTACTTGCCTTTTAGCTAAAGTTTCTCTTTTCTCTCTCTTTTGCTCACTTTCACCTCTTTTTTCCCCTCTCTTTGCTTTTAGATCCCTTTCCTTTTATAGTCAAATTTAGGTCTTCTAGATGGATTTTTAGGGTTCTAACATATGAAAACCTACCTAATTTTGCTAGAAAACCAATGGTTTTGGGTTTAGGTGATTTTGTAGAAAACTTGAAGACTAATATAAGGTGTTTTCTGCCTTTAAATCTAGAGAGAAAGGTATTAAACCTTTGATGGGAACCTTCCAGGGGTTTCTAAATGAGAGCACACAAAAAAATTAAGTGGTTTTATGCAAATGAGTGTTCCTATCAAGGCCGACTAGGTTGGTTATTTTCGTGGCTTCCTTAGAGCAATTTCGACATTAATCGGAACCATTCTTGGTAGAGGAGTGCACAAATTTTGATTAGATCCATTCTTGCTTGATTTGAAGGCCTGTAACTCTATATTTAAACATTTAAAAATGTTTATTCAAACTATGTAATAATGAAACTATAATATTGGCTAAGGAAGAACAAGATGTTGTGAAGGTTAGTGAAGAATATGATGTGTAAATATTTGATTTTAAAGACATGGAGTTATGAAGGGGGTGTTTCTCAATTGAATGATAATGATTGCAACCTTTAAAGTGGTTAAAAACATTACATTCATTCACCAGAAAAGTACCTACCTAATAAAAAAAAAAAACTAAAGAAGAAGATGCACAATACCTTAAATGATGTTGTTTTAGCAAATCCCTACAAATTAAGCTTTTCTTATTTGGGATCTGGCAATTTCTAATTTGATCTTGCTTGATTTTGCATGTAATTTGCCTTTATCCTCCTAATTTCATTCAATTACATCCCTTCTTTTACTAATTAATTGTTGGTCTTTGATTTGTTCAATTAGACCTCTAAATGACCATCAAACTTTCAATTTTTTTTTATTTGACCCTTGATTTTTCATGATTCCAGTCCCTAAAGTCACATGCATTTTGCAAGGTGATCATTAGTTCATAAATTGTTCAATTAAGTCTCTATTTGCTAACCAAACTTTGAATTTTATGTAATTAAGCCTCTAATTTGACCAATTAAACTTTTCAAAATCTAATTTTGGCCTCTAAACTTTATTTCTTTCAATTGACATCAAAATTGACTCCTAAAAGTTGATTTCCCTTGCAATTAAGCCATCAATAAATTTAATTAAACCTTTTAAAATTTTAATTAAATGCTTAAACACTTAAAAAAATATTTTTACTAATAGTTCTTTTTATCTATCAAAATCTCGAGTTGCTAATTTAGATATTTTAGTCTATCAATTTTCACTTGATGTTCTAGTTTTTCATCATTAAACTTGTACAGTTCCTTTTTAGGCGGCGTTTAATGTGTATGAAGAACATTGAACTTTTCTTTCAATATTCATGCCACAAACTATGACATCTCAATTGAGACTAGAGTTAATTTAAATATTTTATAGTTTTATCTAACTTTTTTTTTAAATTTTGTTGTTCTTAATTTTTATGAGCACGCTTCTAATTAGCATTTTTCGAGTTTTGACAATAAAAGAATTGGCCTAAAAATTAAAGAGTTGTGCTTATGAACCCGAGGCCAGAACTTTCGAAGGCACCAAGTTGACGGAGGCTGCAACCTCAATATTTTTTGATAATGGCACTTGATGCAGTTGATATGTAAGATGGTTTGAAAATATAAATATAACTCGCGTGTCTGTTGCCTTTTTGACTTTTCATGCTTTTTTATAAGTTATATATGAATCCTACTTATACATAATATTTTAATCTACCCAAATATATATATATATATATATTTGGGTAGATTAAAATATTATGTATATATATATATATTATTTTCATGCGTATTATTAGAATTTATTTTTAAAAAATTAAAATAAAATATCAACAACATATAAAAATTAAAAATAAATTCATATTTTTTTGACAACTATATAGATGAATATGCTTTTATTATTATTTTAATTAATATGGATATCTGAAATAGATTACATGAAATTTTATTAATTTTATGAAATTTAAAATTATATAAATTTTTAATAATTTTAACAAATTTAAATTCATGACAAGGAAGAAGTAAATCCAAAACTTAACTGCTAAATGCATCTCATAATTACTTTCATTATTTTTATAAGCACAATAGACAAGCACAAAAGGTACCTGTATCTCATGCATGATATGGGATCACGTAGGAAGTCTCAGCAATAATAATAATAATAAAATTAGTGGTTACACGGTAAGATATTGTTTCTACATATTTTAATTAAATATAGGACTGATAATTTTTTTTTTAAAAAATAATTTAAGTTTTACTTTATTTTTTTATTTTTTTCAAATTAATTTTTGTGACGTTTAAAAGTATTGAAATAGGAACACTGGTCACTATTTTTGCTGTGAAGGAAGGCATCGGTTCGAGTGCAAATGCGGATTTTAGTACTGGCTAGATTTGTAATTAGACCGACAGCAACGTTGATGTGTTGAAGCAGAGTGATATCGTCACATGTTGAACGTGACCTGACAGCATTGACATGTAGCCGAAGAAATGGGTTGATGCAGAGTGATCTCGTCCAGATTCACACGCTGACAAGGTTAGGCCACGTATTTCTTTCTGTATAATCCACAGATGTTGAATTGAGTTTTCCTTCTAATATCTGTCACTTTAATTGTTTTTCCGGGTATTTATAATTGCCATAGTAATTAATTTTTTAAATATTTTTATAATATATTAAAATATATTTTTTATTTTTTATAAATTATTCTTATATCAATGCATCAAAATAATATAAAAATAAAAAAAATAAAAATCAATAAAATATTCATACACACACCTTCAATGGTCCCATATGAAAACAACTTATAATAATTTAAAAATCTAAAATAATAATAATAATAATAATGTAGCCTATTTGATCCATCGTGTTTATTGTGCATGTGGTGTTGTGCGTCTGGTGAGATTGTATAGATACACACACATTCTTTTTTTTTTTTTCATTGGTTAACACATAAAAATTTACATAGATAAGATATAAAAAATTAAAAACACATGTATGATCAAAAGACTCATCTCTCTAATAAGAATTCAGCGACACCAAACTAATTAGATGTGTCCAAGGGTGTATTCGATATTATAATAGTTATTATGGTTATAGTTTGGAAAAAAAATTATTTTATAAAAACTACTTTTAATTAAGATTAATTTGGTATTTATATATATTTGTTTAAAAATATGGATGAAATTGAGGTTGAACAAAAAATAGTTTAATGTGTTTGATTAATAATGTTTTCGAAATTGAGATTATAAAATAATTTAAAAAAAAATATATTACTATTGATAGTTTTAATTTAAATATTGTAGATTTAACTATTGTTATTATATCATGAAATAAATAATATTTTATATAAAATATCTTTCATTGTTTCATTAAATTATCTATAATTCCATCACATATGAAATACATCTTATAAGGATTATAATTTTTTTGGTTTCTTAAGAGCTCACTAACATCAGATAAAATATAACTAGGAACAAAATTGAAATTATGATCAAATTCTGTAAATGCGATGTCATCAAACAATATTTGTCTAATTTATGTAATGTCATTAAATAATATTAAATACTAATTTTTTGAATAAAATACAATTAAAAAATAAAAAATAATTTTTATTTTTTATTTTACTAGGTCAGACCCAGTTCAATGCATGTTGAGTTTTGAAATGAACCCAATCTAGCTAGAATTGGTCCTACCGGAGTAGTGGAGCTGACTACACTATTTAGTGATAATGGAGCATGCTATATTATTCATGCTAATTGCAGTGTTCATTAAATAGTATAATTAGTATGAATGCAAAAAACATCAATTATTTACTTTTCTTTCCTCTATATTTAAGATATAAAAATGATGTGGGATCTATAAACAGTAAACTATATTTTTTTCTTTTACTAAACATGTTGTATTTGCATTTTAAACAAAACATAATCACAATCTCTTAAACAAATGCTACCTTAATAGGCCGTTGGAATTCTTGCTAGCTTTAATTCATAAGTTGCACACAAGCTCCCTATTGTCTTGGGTTTTTTTTCAATTAAGTCCCTTTATACAATTTTTTTTGGATTTATTATTTTTACTCATTTTAAAGTAATCAATCTTCAACTTCTAAATTTTAATTAGATTGATTGGTGTGTATGGATATGTTTGTGAGCTGAATCTATAACTTTTATTTTTATTTTTATATTATTTTATATTTATTCTTGAATGTTTTATGTGTATGGATATGTTTGTGACTTGAATCTATAACTTTTATTCTTATTTTTATGTTGTTTCATATTTTGAATTTATAGTATAATAATTGAATGACTAAGGGATAAATTGTATGAATTAAACATTGATCTTATTTAATAAGAATATAATATAAAAAGATTAAATCTTTTAGGTTTTTGTAAAATGAGTAATTTGAAAATTCATTAAGAAAATAAAAGAAAATCACCTGAATCTCTCTATTTTAAACGATTTATTTTATTATAATAATATTTATTTTCAGGTAATGAACATAAGAGGAGAATATTTGATTAATGATTAAGTTAGTTCTCATCATTTTTTTTTGCATGTGTGATAATTTGAATACAATTAGAAAATAAAATGCCAAAAACCATGTGGAGGCTAGATGATTGATTTGGTTTCTAGATGTTGTGTCTATATGTTGCATGCTACTTGTTTGTATTTTCTAGTCCAATGTGTGGTATGGTGTTGTTTGTCTTAGATTTAGCAAGTGAGAACAATTTTGCTCTAATGATTGGATTTTTCACTTTTAATTTTATTACCGTCATTTTCTTTATTGTTTTTATTATTAGTATTTACTATATTTTTAACATCTATAGTAAATTCATCACTTATTTTGATATTTAATCTTTGTATTTTTTTTTTATCACTAGTGAGTCTTTAAGGCTAGTTTTTACTTTAGTAAAAAAAATTTAAACATTATGACTCCAATTTACTCTTGATGTACAAGGCAAGATAATATGGGTTCAAGGTACATATTGTAATTAGAACAATTTAATTTTGATTTTTTTAAATTTATAACATTTATATTGTTTAATGCATGGAATTAAACCTAAAGCCCATATCTAATTTTAAGTATTGCAATTCTAAGGATATGAGCTTCTAGTCTTGATTTTTCATCTTTTAGTTAGGGATTGAATTTTGATTTCAATCATCTTATTTAAGATTAGTTAAAAAAAAACTGAAAAACGAACTTTTAATATCAAAACAGAAACTAGACATCAGCAGGACTTAAATAATGAACCATTTAGCCTAAAAAAAAAATAGTCTAAAGGTTCAAACAATCCTTTGTTTTAAGTTATTGAACCATTGATAATTAAGTTATATTGATTTCTTTTGAGCATGTGTTTTAAATTATTGATTTCTATTCAAGACACGTAGAGAGATATATCTCAAAGTATTTAAAGATCATATATATGACAAGATAATCACCAATATAAAAATATTTCAAGAGAACTCAAGTTTATGTTATACAAGTGTATAGATAAAATATGACATTGAACTTAGTTTGCATATTGCACCTTATATCACAAACATTAGATGTACCTTAGATTATTTGATGGTTTGATTTGAAAATCTATGATATGATAAAAAGATTAATGTCTTCTCCCAAGTGCAGGAGTGATTAGTACTTAAAAGTGCATTTTTATCATGGTTTTATATCACCATTTTGCACTTAAAGTACCAATAACTCCTTAACTAAAGTACTTTTATAATAATTTATCTAATAATATAAGATACCTTTAATTT